>WSXT02161682.1:0-10046 GCA_011762715.2 Neuroterus valhalla | reverse complement strand
AAAGTATTAGCTCAATCAAAAATGGGTCGGTCAACTTTCGTCCAAATCTGTACGATTTGTAAAAGAATGTCCCACATCTGTCACAGAATTCGATAATGAACAAAATAAATGTAAAGAATGATTTTATAACAGCAAGCTTTCAAAATACTCAAATCGTGCCAAGTGTGATTTCGAAAATGAACAATTTTTGGGTTGGAATCATGGAAGCCGGAGATTTTGAAATTCAGTGTTTGAATAACATGCATTGGTCGTGCATGTACTAAAATAGTACGACAGAGAATAAAACAGTCGTCAATGTTTTCTACAATTTTTTAATTCGAATCGAATCAAAGTGTACTCCTTGAAATTACGATTTTACAAAATTATTTTATTCAAAATTTATCCTTCGGAAATTTGAATGATGCAGAATTGAATATTGTTTCAACTGCATAATGATTTTAATCATCAACAAATTTTTTAAAAATTATAAACGCTGATAAATTAGAATTTTCGAATTTCGAGAAAGAAAGTAAATAAATATAAATTGTTTAACTTGTTGTTCGAACAAACAGTCAAAATTGAGTCAAAGAGTTCAACAAGCGCCCTTGAGGAAGAATATTAAATGATTTAGGATCAAAGGTCAATTCAAAACCATAGAAAACAAATTTTCTTATTTTACAACTATTTATATAAAAAAGAAGGATATGTTGAAACGATTCCTTTCTACTTTCTACGAGCTTTAATCTGAGCACTATGAAAGAAAAATCTGATTAGAAGAAAAGATTCCAGCATAGGGGCTTGTAAAATGAAATTTCCTAATTTCTAAAATTTTTAACCATTGATGTAAAAATAAAAATAATACAACATAGAGAATGTACTCTTTTGTCGCAATTCTGTACGACCAGAGCTTCACAGGTTAAATCCTCCCTGAAAAGGTACTGAAGTTTCAGTCAAATTAAGAAAAATGTTACTAATTTTTCAGACAAATTACTGATAATAACATAAATATTATTATTTTATATGATAATTTATGAGGTTGAACCGTAAAATTTGGAATAGTCGTTATAGTTAATAGGAGAAATTCGATGACTTTTGCCGGAAAGTAAGTTACGTTATAACTACATTTATCGGTACATATATACTTGACTTTTTGCCTCTCAATAAGTCATTTTTAACTCATTTAGAAGGCTCATTCACACTTGAGTAATTATTATGTTTTTCTAGGGAGCGATCCAATTTTTATTTCTGAAGTTTTCTCTAATTATAAATTAGTAAACAAAGTAAGTGCACAGCGAGGTGCAAAGTTGTTCTGCAAATGCTGTAGTATGTTTTAATCATTCAATTTTTTAACAACATTTTTTTTCATTTTTTTTAATTGTCAACTCTGAAGTGAATTAGTGACAATCTTGCTTCAAATAATTAGTCGTTTTAATAATGATCAATAAGAGTGTTCACTGAAAAAATAAATGAACGACTCAACATTATTTCAGTATTAATTTATTATACCAATCAAGATTTAGCGAAATGAATTTTTTTTCAATGCAGACATTGAAAATTAGGTCATTTTATTATTCAAATTCGTCTTCTAATTCAAAAAAATGTTGATAATCTATGCACCCTGATTGCTAATTTTAGTTTTCGGCTGCGATTTCCGATTACAAATGTACCCTTACCCTCACGGTAACCTTTTTCTATATATGAAGGGTGAGAGATCATAACGGTGTAAGGGAAATTTTTTTCAAAAAAAATTTTTTCCATAGAAAATTCTCATGAAAACCAATACACATACTGTTAAAAGGACATGCTTGAAATCGAATTTTTTATAGCAGTTGAAAAAAATTAGTGTCACTTAGTTGCAGGCATAAATTTGAAAATTATAGAGAAAATCATCGTTTCATTTGCCCTTTCCGACTTTTCTGGTAGAAAAACTTCGATTATTCAATTTCGATTTGAATCTTATTCAACTTCCAGATCGTTTCCTATTCATATTCCTGTTCCCAAACTTCATATGATACATAAAAAAATATATGTTCCACGTTTGAGCCATAAGATCAATAATTAAAATTACTTAATTTGTAACCTCAAATTTCAATTTCAGTATTCATTAAGAAAAAAGATTTTTGGTTGAGAAACTGTGTTTTATTCTGTTAGGATGAAACATTCATTGAAATTACGTGACAGATCAACAAAAAATTATGAAACTTCATTATTTTCAATTATCTAAAAGTGTCTCAAAGCAAAAAAGCGTACTCTGAATTGAAAATGTACCATGTGTTGACCAAGGCCGAGTCAAAATACACGGCAAGCATTTAAACATTGACCAATTTCAAATAAATAAACAGTATTGAATGATTATTTTGCGTTTTTTTTAAATAAAAGAAATGAAAGTTATGTTTATTGGATTCCTAAAAATTAGTGTCAGTGTTGAAGGAATGGTTAACTGCATGTAATTGAGCCGCAAATTTGGATATCCCAACAATCGCGCGGAAGACAAAGCCCGCGAAATTGTTTTTTTTTTCTAAGCGCCAAGCAATGGAAAATTGTTAAAACCATCTCTGGCCGAAATCAATGAAAATTGGATGGAATCTATCCAAACTCAATTGATCCCAACAAGATTGGAGTGAAACTGGAGGGATCTAAGGGAAAGAAGTAAGATTCCATTATATCCATACGAACTCAAGGTGATTTTGGAAACAAACTCAAGTGGAATAGGTAGGATAGGATAGGTATAATAATAAGAACTCGAGGTGAATTCCAAATAAATTCAAACATCGGCAAACAATTTCTTACAATCTTTTTATATCTTTGGAATCCTGGAAAATCCCTCGATTCCTTTGAATGGAGTTCCCGAAATTCATCAAAATATCATGAAATTTCGTGAAATTTCACGAAAGGTCATAATATTTTCCTTTAATATGGAAAAGCTCATAGAAATACTTTGAATGCTTTCGAAATCCCTTGGAATCATTTGAATTCTCGGAAATATCATAAAATACTTCGGAATCTTCTAGAATATCTTCAAACCTCACAGGTCCTAAAAAATTGTTGAATATCTCACGAAACTTTAGGAAATTCTCCACAACTCCCTTACATTCATTAGGATCCATAGAAACCCCTAGAAATATTTCAGATCTTACCTAAATGCCTTAAAATCTTTTAAAATCGCAAAAAAATAGAAATCCTCTAAGGTACCTATAAATTAAGGGAATCAATTGAAAATGTTTTGGAATCTTTTAAATATTTTGCAACCTTTTGAACTTACTGGAAACTTTCAAGAACTCTGAAAAAGCCCTTAAAATCTCCTTTCATCCTATATCATTTCATATCCTTCAAAAAATTTCGAAATCCCCTGCAATTTTGTAAAGCACATAAAAATTCTTTAGGATTTTCCAGCTTACCCTCAAATATTTGAAAACCCTTGGAACTTTCCCTTGGAACTCCTTAACCCATCTTGATAATTCATTGGAAGTTTTTAAGATTCTCTAGAATCTTTCAAATTCTTTGGGATATGTTTGAATGATTTGAATATATTGAAAATTCTTGGCATGTTTCAAAATAATCGTAGAATTTTGTGTAAGGGACATCTATTTCGAACCCTTAACAATCATTTTACTAACCCGTGGCGAATTTTCAATTTTCGAATTCATAAGAATTCATTTTTGTTACCGATGAAAAAATAACTGGATTCAGGCTCTGATCCTTCTCGAAATCTGGTGAACCAACTTTCGCGAAATATCCGTGAGATCTTTTAAACATTGAAAACCTTTCTGAAATATCCGTGAAATATTGCAGAATCTCTGAATTCATTTCGAGATTTTTGAACTACGTAGATGAAATTTCATACAAAAAAATTAATTTTCTACCAAAAGACGGACTTCAAACTGAAGAACTTAAGTTTTTAACAAAAATGGAACAATTAAATTTCCGCTTACAAAATTTCTTCTTAACAAGAAAGAAAGCGATTCCTCAACTAGTCGATTTCATCGAGAAAAGACCAATTCTTTAGAAAATAGTTCAATCATGAACCAATTAGACGACTTTTCAACGAAATTACAACAAACAGAACCGTTATGAGTTTTCGGCAAGACAAAATTTTTGTTAACCAAATAGTTGATTTTATATCAAATTTTCTACTTTTAATCTGGAAATATCAATTTTCCACACAACCAAAAATATAAATTTTCAACCAAAAAGGTAATTTTTTACCAAATAGTTAAATTTTCTACCGAACTGTTGTTATTTTAGACCCAGACCTATTTCGTACAGAAAACTGGAAATTTCAAACCAACAATATATTTTTTCTATTTTGAAATTGTACTTTTTTGCTATCGATTCAGGAAGAGGTCAGCTCTAAAGCAAATTTCCACTTTTCCATTTTTATTGGGAATTTGATTTCACAAAATGCTTTTTCCTCCCTTGTAAAATTATCATTTGGCCCTCACCTTCTGATAGTCTGCTACATCCTTCATTTGTCCTTGATTTTTTTTTGCCTTTGATTTGGCATTCTTGTTTTGAATTATCGATTTCAAATCTTTCATCTGAAGGTGCCAATCGAATAGAAAAGGAATGAGCTGAGAGTTGATTCGTAATGAGCGTGACCTAATTAGTAAAACAGGGATAACGTAGATGGATTTCGAGTACATTAACAGGCGCGGGACTCATTTGCTTGCTGGCTTGCCCGCAGGCATTTCGAATGAGATTTGCAAGCAGGCAAATAGTATTCCGAGCGTCATTCTGTTCGCTCCTCCATTTAGCGGTTGGACGAGACGAGAACGCGAAATTCTCTAGAATTTCTAAAATGCTCTCCATGAGGTTATACTTTTGTGTCAAGAGTCCAATCAAAAAGGAAAAGTTTTGGAAAAAAGATAGAAAAAATCTCATTGTTGCTTGTCATTCACACTTTTGAAAATTACTGGGATAATTACTCCTAAAAAATGGAAAACTCTCGTCGGGAGATTTTATTTATGAATTTTCACAGTTTTATTTTGCTAATGATATTCGAGCCTTCAGACCTTTCTCTCTCTCTGTGTAGCTCTCTAGAATTTTTTGTCTGCATTAACTGGCTCATAATTTATCGTCATTCTCTGTCCCTTTTTTCTGACTCTTTTGGAGAGCTCGGGGTACGTTTACAGAATATTTTATTAATTCAGTACTATGTTTTTCAGAGATGTAAACGCAGGCTGAGAGGAAAAATTATCTCTCAAGATTTTTAACTTCTGTCACTGAATGCCTTGAATCTAAATTGTTTGTATTATGCAACACTGACACAGTATATCCTGAAGTATCAAAACTGCTGTAGCTCATTTCAATCATCTATTTGATAATGAAATGATCTAATTTTGTGGATCGAAAAATCGATTAGCCCATCTCCACGATAAAGGTAATGTTTTTTTTTTCCCTTGAAAACTGACCGAAAGGAGGAACTTATGTAGAAACATTAGTTGCTACAAGGTCAAGATAGTGACATGACCGGGAAACCGGGAAATGACCATGAATTTAATTGAAAAACCGGGATTTTACTTGACTCATCCTATCCTACTAGACATTCAACCGAGAAAATAAGTGAAGTAACCGCTTTCTTTTATGAATCGAAAAGATATCTTATCATTTGATTTAAAGAATGTAATTTTCCTCCAATCTGATTCTCAAAATATTTAAATATACCTGTACGTCATGAGAGGAAGTATCTTTATTTTTTTCCATTGTAAGAAAAACGTTTTGCAAATTTGTTGCTATGTGAGATTTTTTAAGCTGACTCGAATTTGGTAATCGAATTGATGATAGCCCAAACATGCAGAAAGAATGATTGCCTAAATTTGTCCAAAGAAATGTATTTATCACGTTTTATTTGCTCTTCCTCATTCATCTAACTTGGGACAGGGAATTTCAAAAAATAAGTATAGTTTTTATTCTAGGGCAGGGAGTTTCTCCAATTCAAAATTCGTTACAATTTCCACGACCCCTTTTTTCATTTTCAATAAAAAAAAGTATTTTAAGCAGTCTCTAACAGTAGAAGTAGTATTCCAAAGAGGAAATATTTCTGAATTATGATAAAAAACTTGTTCACGTTGTTCATTGCAAATTCATCTTTTTTGAGTTTAAAAATCAGCTACTTCTTCAAAATTTAAACTTTCTTGTTGAGAGTTAAATCTTTCATTTAAATTTCAGAATTCAGTTGAACATTCATTTTTCAATTTGAAAATTAAACTATTTCTTTTAGAATTTACATACTTCGTGAAAAATTCGCATTCCTTGTTGAAAACTAATCTCCATGGTTAAGAATTAATCTTTTTCGCATAAAATATATTTCTGCAGGTTGACGATTCATAATTTCACCTAAAAATTCATCAGTTCGATTGAGAATTATTTTCTTGAACGGAAAATTCATTTGTTTCATTTTCAGTTGGAAATTGGTCTTTTCTGGTTAAAAATTCAATAATTTAAATGGAAAGTTGTTTTTTTGGATTCAGAATTGAATCATTTCGTTTGAAATTCACATATTTCGTTGAAAAATCCATTTTTTGATAGAAAATTATCTTTTCCTTCGGAACTTAACATTCTTCTTGAAAAATTCTTCTTTACGGTTAACAATTTAAGTTATACAGTTAAACATTTATCATTTTAGTCGAAGATTCATCTAGCTGTAAACTTTTATGTTTGGTTTAAAGTTCATTTTTCAAGCCAAAAATGTCTATCCCATTTTTGTTCAAAAATTACTATTTTTATAGTTCAAATTCCAACCATTTTATTGTGGAATTAAACTTTTTGGTTAAAAATTAATTTTTCGTCAAAAATTGAACAATTCTAGTTAAATGTCTACCATTACACTGAAAAATTCGTCTTTCTGGTTTAAAGTTCAACTACTTTAGTTTAAAATTTAGAGTTTGATTCAATTCTTCATCATTTTGTGTTGAAATGTAATAATTTGTTTAAAAGTTGTTCTTTTTCGTTATAAGTAATTTTTTCAACTGAAAATTTAACTTATTCTGATCGAAAATTCCATGGTTTTAGTTGAAAGTTCATTTGCTTAGTTAAACATCCATTTTTTCAATTTGAAAATGGATTAATTAAATTTTCGTTCATAAACATAAATTTTCTAAGTCAAATAATATAACAAGAAGAAAAAATATACAGCTATCAAAAATTTACAAAACTGTGAATGATAAAAACAGCTATATCAAAGCTATGAAATTGTTCAATAATCTACTGCTTAATGAATATAAAATACTAAATACATCTAGAAGTTCGGACAGAATTAAGTTGAAGGAATGGATAAAATCCAATATTTTTGCCTAACTTTTTGCTTCACTTTGTTTAATTAGTCCCAAGTTTTATAATATTACCAGCAAAATACTTTTTTTTGTTCTTCATTTTGAGTCTTTAAGCATAGTTTTAGTCTTAAATTACGTATAATAAGTTAGTTTCAATCAGTGCACCCGCACAAGCAATTTCATTTGCCTCTGGAGGTTACAGGTTATATATGTATTGTATATTTATAACTTGTAGAAATACTGAATAAATTAATCTTTCTCAGTAAAAGTTAATTAATTTGTTTGAAAACTCAACTCTATTGAGTTGAAGATTCTTCGTTGTAGTATGAAATTCTTAAGCTTGTTTTGAAATTGGTTCTTTAAACTAAAAATGTTACAGTTCCATTTTTGGTTGTGAATAATTATTTTTTGGGACCGAAATTCGACCATTTTGTCGAAACATTCTTTTCTTCTAGAAAATGATTCTTTCTATTTGAAAACTAATCTTCTTATTTGCATATTCACTTTTATGGTTAGAAATTGAAGTGCTTCAGTTAAATGTTTATTTTTTTAGTTTCAGTTATTTGAAAATTCATTAAATTGGTTGGAAAATGAACTATTTTGTTGGAAATCCGTTTTTTTTGTTGTTGTCGTAAATTGTTTTTTATTGTAAGTTTAACTGATTCAATTTTCGTAAAAAAATGATATTTTTTTGTTAAAAATTTGAGTATTCTTTTCAAAATTTATTTATTTCGCAATGTTGGATCTTTTATGTTACAGGATGTTTAGAAAGAGCGTAATGAATAAAAACAAATGTTTGCGTTTTGCGACAAATATAAATATGTTACTGCTAGATGACCAGGAAAATTGTAAAAATTGACCAGAAAAAAACCGGGAAATGACCGGGAATTTGAAATCGTCGGCCGAATCGCCACTCTGAAGGTGCTATGCTGAGAAACGTTTTCAAAGAGGGACTGATCGATTTCTTTGTCTTTGGTCTTCAAATTTCCGTATGATCATAGAATTTTTATCAATTGTTCGGAGAATCCCATATTCAAGGACCTCTAAATAAAAGTTGATTCAGCCAAGCCTTTAATCATCAGTAAAACTTATGCAAAAAAAATATTGATCCAGAGCGATGATAATTATAGGTCAATGATGGCGATGATGATGTTCTGTGATTGATCATGATGGGCAGTGATTTACGATGATAGTTATAACCTGTTATTAAAAATAATGCTACCTGAAGAGGTGTGTTATAAGTAATCGAAATTATGTGAAGCTGGTAACACGTGTTGAGGAATGATGTTAATGACTTTTCGTTTATGATTATTCTGTCTGAAGGTGTGGTATAATGTTAGAAGTTGATGATCTTTGATTAATGAATGGTGATATTATCTGTAGATGACGTCATATGTTGATCATGATGATGAGCTATGATTGCTGATAATATTCTCTGATGATGTTGGGCATTGATGATAAGAATCTTATGAGACATGATGATATAGGATTCATGATCATAACAATGAAGAATCACCAAGAAAACTTTATGTCTCGAAAATAGAAATAAGATTCGATCGATTTATAATTTTGATACCAAATCTAAAATATTTTAATCAACTGTTTATCAGTCTGCCGCAAATCAGTTTGATCGAACTTTGAGATGAAAGTACCACCCCAAGATTTTCTATATTTTGTATAGACTTGCAAAAATCGAAGGCTCAGCTTTTACAGTCTCTTTGTCGTCTGGAATAGTGTTTTATCGAAAATTTTATAAGCGAGAGCTTTTCCTTAGGAAGAGGGCAACGAATAAAGTATTCTCCAAAGCATTGAAAAAATGCATCTGATTGTTGCCGGACCTGTTTTTTTACGGAACCATTTTATATATGTTTTTTCGAATTTGTTTCCATATAGTACATACTGTCGACTGCACATTTTGATCAGTTTTTATTTGCAGAGACGACCCTTAATCGAGATTAACTCTTTTATTTGTATAGCGAGTTTGCAGGCTTAGAGATAAAAAATGGCTTGGGAATAAGGTCTAAGTATTTGAGCTGCAAATCTACATAAGCTATCGATTTAGCTCAAGCTGCGCTTGAGATTTAGGCGAGACCAAGGCTTCTAAAAAGCTGAAAGGTATTTTCCGGTAAAGCCTTTTTTCTTCATTTGCGACCCTGGCGGAAGAAGACTCGTTTTCAATTTGTCGCGAGTTATCGATTACATGGTTAGCACAGCGTTCCTATTATTTATCGCGCAGGGTAGATCTCATTTTCTTTTTTCCCTCGGTACTCCAGCTTTATTCAGTGTCAGGTTCCGTAATAGCTGTGCTGTTTATTCTTCAGCTTGAACTCGATTCTTCCCCTGAGGCGCTGCCTCTAAATCGCGTTTTTAAACTTTTGTTGTCGAGATTCATTCAATGTTACTCAGAAAATTATTGCTCTACCTGACAAGATTCATCAGGGTGGCGACTTGTGACCTGGAAACCGGGAAAGACCGGGAAATGACCGGGAATTTATTTGAAAACCAGGAATTTACTTGACTCAACCTAGACTATTAAAAATTCTACCGAAGAAATACGAAAAATGACAGGTTCCTCTTCATGAATCGAAAACAGATCGTATCATTTGATTTGAAGAATATAATAACGTTCCTTTATTCTGATTCTCAAAATATTTCAATATATTATTCCTCAAGTGTACCCACCTTGAAAAATGACTTCCTCTGATCGAATTCAAACTTAGGCAAAATGTAGTCCTACTAGGTGGTACTTTATGGGAAAATTTTTTTTTCGATTGGATAAAAATTGGCAGGGGTGGG
>WSXT02161671.1:0-10046 GCA_011762715.2 Neuroterus valhalla | reverse complement strand
TTGGAAAAAAAGTCCAAAAAAATTTTCAAAATGCTCCCCCTCTTTCATTTTTCATCCAAAATATCTGGCTAACGAACACATTCTTTTTTTTGCGCAATCAACAAGTCTCAAAGGCCGATTTGATCTGTCTATTTTTTCGTGAGTTATCGTGTTTACGGACGGATGGACGGACGGACGGCCGGACAGCCGGACGGACGGACATACAGACCAACGGATGAATTGTCCTCAAAGTATATAAATTCTCGAAGAAATAGTTTAATTTAAAAAAAAAATCAATGTTCAACTAAATACTTGAATTTTCACCGAAAAAAGATTAATTGATTTTTAAGAAAGTAGTAACAATTTAAATAGAGGTGAATTTTGAATCGAAATAATGCAGCTTTAATCAAAATCTTTGACTTTCAACAAGCCAGTTTAAATTTCAAACAAGAAGTTGATTCTAACTAAAAAAGGATGAATTTGCGACAAACAATCTTAACTAGTTTTCTATCATAATTCAGAAATATTTCTTCTTCGGAACACCACTTCTATTGTAAAGACTGCTTCAAGTACTTTCTTTATTTGAAATTATTAGGAGGGGATTTAAAACTTGTGACAAATTCTGGATTGGAGGAACGATTTTTTAAAATTCCTCTTTTTACATCCAAATAATAATTAGTTTGAATAATTCCCGTTAGACGTGAAAAATTCCTTGTTTAATGTGAAATTATACTTATTCACTGAAACAACCTGCCCTAAAATAAATAATGTAATTATTTTCTAAAATTCCCTGCCCCAAGTCAGATAAACAAGGAAAAGCAAATAAAACGTGATAAACATATTTTATTGAAAAAATTTAGACAATAATTCTTTATGTATATTTGTGCTATCATCAATTCTAATATTACATTTGAGTCATCCAAAAAGAAATCTCACAGAGCTACAAATTTGCAAAAAGGTTGTCTTTTAATGGAAAGGAATAAAAATTCTTCCTCTCATGAGGTATAGATGTATCTTAATATTTCGAGAATCAGATCAAAGAAGCGTTCCATTCTTTTAATCAAGTGATAAGATATGTTCTTGATTCACCAAAATGAGAACGGTCATTTCTCGTATTTTTCCGGTAGAATTTTTAATAATCTAGGTTGATTCAAGTAAATTGCAGGTTTTTTACTTAAATTCCCGGTCATTTGTCCATAACATTTATCCATAACATGGATACACCGTTTTCTTAGATTCATGAAAATTTTTATTCAGATTTGGACTGCACGAATCATTTTTCAAAATTCGAACTATCCAATTCGGAAGTAAAACTTTTTCAATGCAGAAGTTACTTGTAATGATAAATAGGCCCAAAGTTATCGTATTATGTTGAAAAAGCGGTTATTCCGAGTGCTATTGTAGGAACGACATTTGAATCGGACTCATTAAAGTCAAATAACGTTGAACGGGTAATGAGTTTCCGTCTGTGGAAACATAGAGAGAGAGATAGTAAGGAAAAAGAGAAAAGGAGTTGGACCACACACACATCGAGCAAACGTGACCGAGGCAATCCCCGTTCATACAGAGGTACCTTGTACAGTCCCATAAGGAAATACAATCCTTAGTCATATAATTTTTATGAAAAAAGGCCCACAATTTGAAAACAAAAATTGCGAGAAACTAACTAATTTTCATTTTTATAGCTAGCTTCATTATTTTTAATTGATCTTGATGTGTATTCTTTTATAAGAATAACTTGTTGCATAAAACTTCTTCGATTGGAGTGGATTGAAAAATCAAATTGCTTATGAAATACTATTCAACTCTCACTACTTTGAACTTCGCGGAAATTCTTGCACCGGCGCCTACAGGTTACGGAAATAAGCATAAAACACAAGAACGAATGTCACTGAGCGGCGAGAATTGATGAAGACAAACGAATATACGGTTGATAACAAACAATAAAACAGTATCTTTACGATTATATTATATATTATTATTTTATTAATATTGTTATTATTATATTAAATATAATATCGATTATTTTATATTACATTATAAAAAAAAGATTTGTTTCGCCATTTAGTATCAGGTTTTCATTAGCGTAACTGATTGAACTTAAGATGGAGACAATGTTTCCAGTAGCCGTTACGACAAATTAGGTAAAAGTCGGACAAAACGGTATTCTGGTAACTTCTAATATTCATTTCGAAAACTTCTATAATCTGAATTTCAACGATCATGCAACTCGAAAGAGACAAACATCAACGAATCTCGACGTAATCATCGTTGCAATCTAGTCAGTAATCGTTACGGTCCAGAATATAGAGGTTCTTAAGATTTGGAAAATGATAAGAAAGCCGGTATGTCTGACTTTCACGAAACTTTCTGTAATACCACTGAACGCATTTTTTCCATGTAAGAACAAAATCATGGATCCTGTTAATTCTGACTCATAAAATGAAGAAGAACCTACAAGAACGATGATAAGCAAAACAAGAACCCTCCTGAAGGACTCTGAACTTCACGAAGAAACAATATCTGAATCAATGCCTACTAATCCTATCTCTCTACACGGAGAAACCCAAACACCAATGGTTGATGCTTCCTGGAAAGAAAATCGCGAAATTCTACTAAACGCTGCGTAAGCACGGTTCATCAATGTTCACGCAGCGGCCATTGATGCCTTACGCAGCAATAATAAAAACATAACTGATTCGTTCGTGCGCGTCACTGGCCATAGTCTACGCATCAATAGTTAGTGCGTGCGCGGCACTCACCGATGTGCAAAACAATGAAGAATCACGCCGACCCGCATGAAGTTTTTCGCCCTAAAGTCTCATGCGCATTTACGCGATTCTTCATTGTTTTGCAAATTGCCAATGTGACATAAGTGAGTGCCGTCAAACGCAAGAATCAATGGTGTTTGGATTTCTCCATGTAAGACTCTACGGATTCCTGAAAATCCACAAAAACAACTTTCCATCCAGACCGATCCATAACGCAATATGCTAATCAACTTACAAACTAGCATGCTTTCTCGCCAGAGAACTGAATCCTTTCACAGAAAACTCGATCATTTACGTCCAAAACTCTCTTGACTTCATCAAAAAGATGAAACAGATTCACATCCTACCCCAAGACATCCTAGTGAGTTTCGATGATGAGTTTTCGTTAAAAAAATTAACAATCCCTGATAAATTCGATATTATCAAATCTTTTGAAGCCCTTGCACTTCTCCTATGAACATTTGAGGAAGACGAATAAACCTCAGGAGCAGCAATGGAATATCCAATCTCACATGCCTTTATGGAATATCTGGAAACTAACTTCTTCAACCAATTAAAGCTCGAACCGGAATTTGGGTCCCGTTACGTTGACAACACTTTTATGATCTAGAGACATGTACTTGATGAACTACACAAGTTTCGGGAATTCACAAATCGATTGCCCCCTAATATCCAGTTCATCATGGAAATTAAACAGAACGGAAAATCCTCTTTATTCAGCCTATCAGTCTACAAAAAATCTAATAACACATTAGCACATGAAATCCACAGAAAAATTATCTATACAAACAGATACCTTCATGCCTCCTTCCACCACTAGCCTTCTCAGAAGCAATCGATCATCAACTCCCTGTATACACAGCTGTCTCCATAAAAGATGGGAACTGCTTAAAAAAGGTTCCAAAAGACGTTAAACGAATCCTTATTAGGAACAATTGCAGGAAGAAACAAACAAATTGATAGAGCAATACAAAATTACACTTAAAGAAACAAGTCAATACAACCTACTACAAGGAAAGAGAAACCACCATCCTATCCTACACCCAAGGCATAACAGGATAAATAAGAGAAATTCTAGTCAAACACAACCTCCAGACGATATTTGAACCACTTGCGAAAATAGGACTACTCCGAAATGAGCACTGGCACAAAAAAGTTGCCTAACCATAACAAGAGTTTGTGTGCGGAATTTTATTCCGATCGAACAATATTTCGTGTTCGATACCTAGACTAGAATCTTATAAATACTTGTTTATTATCAAAACCACAAATCTGGTGACAAAGGGGTTTAGGAATAACACGTTTATAATTTTATCACCTATCGGATGACCTATTGGATGTTATGACGGTTGGACTGACTGTTATCAAGATGTAGGCACTTATGGAAGGCACCGCAGCGGAGGGTGAAAATCTGTGCAGCTCTCAGCTAACCTGCATCGGTTATCCAGAGCTCATCACGTGGAGGTGTCAGTACCACAAGTTCGCTCAAAGCCCAACCCAACATATCTTACATATACTGAGCCTTATATTCTGTCAGTACAAGTCGGAGTCACATAATGCAGTGAAATCTCGTTTTGTGCTCAATTTCAACAATTCTTGTCTAGATTTTAGTGTGTAATGTGTATCTTATATGAGCAACCTAATTCCCCATACTGCTTCAGAACATATCTACTCGAGTTCCACCATCAGAAATGCAGAAGTATCATCGTCTGCGCTTGGTTCAGCTATCTTGAAATATGATGGAACTGCTCCTGTGCACAGTAAAAACAAAAGGTGCATGGGACACCTGTTGGAGGGTTTCAGCTACATGCAACGGAAAGTACCCTAGGTGGTGTTCATGCTACCCACTTGGGGGTCTGAGTCCCCGACAATTGGGGTACGGAATTTTTGACAGCTTTGTCGATCATACGCCATAGTCTGTATATGGATTGCAAGGTGCGTTATTTGCATCTTCAAATATTAGACCACAACTCTATACATGCATGTAGCCTGCATGCATGCAAAGCAGACTGCCCTAAGGCAGAGTTCAGGGAACACCGTTCAGATTCTACCCGCAGCAAAGTTTACCTTCAGGTTTTTAAATTGTGATGTTAAGTTTTGATTTCCTGTCCATCATTTATATTCCACGTTCAGCCCATCTTTGAAGTTTGTTTGTTTCAGGAAGGTCTACGGTTTGAATGCGATCAATTTCAACACTTTCCTGGTCCAACGTCAAAGAGACTCGTCTGTTCAGAAGAAACAAATGCAGCCTCAAGCAATGTTTCCCGTAGAGGTAGTAAGAAAGAACATCCTTGTAGGTAGGAAGTTAGGTCTCATGAGAATCTACAGGATATTTGTCGAAAACAGGACATTTTTGTCTAAAAGTGGATTTAGACAAAGGTATGTCGTATCAGTATATAGTATTGGACTCTATTAAGACAGAGAAGCCACCGACGTTTCGACAGATCTCGACAGGCTCCAATACTGTCTATGCTTGTTGTTCAGCGGTTGCTTCTCTGTCTATATTGACTGTCTATATTGATTGCACACATATTGACATGACATGTCTTGGTGTGTATTCACTTCTAGACAGATTCATCCTGTTTTCGACAAACATCCTGTAGATTTCTGTAAGACGTAACCCCTAACCTACGAGGATGTGGTTTTGTGTTGTCTCCACGGGCTAAGGGCCAACAAACGAACTCAAAAACATTCATAACAAAGCGTTCGGTCTGACAGTTTCTCTTACTGGAATTGTACAAGTGATGGAGACATATGATGATAAAACAGCATAATGAAGAGAAGGTATCTCAAGGTCATGAGAAGGATCACTGAAATACAAAAGAGACGAACATATTGGCTTCTTCTGCACAAACAAGACTCTATGACAAAGCTTTTTGTAAAAACGCTGTTTTTGTCTCCTGCATTTGTACAAAAGAGAAAAAGGTTCCTCTGATCGAATAATCTTTTCTCGTGGACCAGGGGAGTATTAAAATTGGTCTCATTGATACAGTAGACCTTTCTGAAACAAACAAAATTTCAAAAAGGGGTGAATGCAGAAAAAAAGTAATGGATAAAAAACACAAATTACTACCACAGAAGCAGTTCTATCCTGTTCTAAGTTAGCTGTATCAGGTAAAGATGACAAAAACTCCGAAAATTCTAATGGTAAAACTCAATCAGCTGCGTTCTACATTCGAAAATTGGGCCTTTGAAGAAAACGGAAAATCGACTGAACCTAGCGACAGCAGATGATTTGGGAAAAATTCGAATCTCTGTAACAGAATGTGTTTCAGAAAGAGCTTTGAATTCTCTTGGCATTGTCATCAGAATCTTATGCCAGAAACAAAAATATCAGGAGTTGTGAGATCAAAATCCACAATTTAAAAAATTCGGGAAAACTAAAGTGAATGGGTGATTTTCGAAGCTTTGAAAAGTTGCCATTCCTCTAGCTACATTAGTTTACAATTTCACAATGCACTGCGTTCAATCAAGTAAATCGGGATTGTGACTGTACCAAGAGAAACGAATCACGTATTATTATAATGGCCATGCTAAATGGTTTCCATCTCCTACGGTGAACGTCGCCCCTTCCACAAAGCCCCTTCTCCCCACATCACGGGACCCCCGTCGCGGTTATTTTTCATTATAACCACCCATCCACTGTCCATCTTGAGCGATCCTAATAAAGTACGAATAATTTTCTTCATTGAATTATATGAGAAATTTTAATCAGAAAATCGTCTTTGAGCTTTCACAAAACGCTTCTTATAGGAATCGCCCATGCGACAATTGCCCTGTTAGTCCCTATTCGAATTAAGGCACTGATCAGGTACTCACTAGAACAACTGGACTAGTAAGTTCTAGTCAGGTACCTTTAAGGTACTCTTGAGACTTTGAATTCTCTGTGACTTCAAAATTTAGAAACTTCAAGTTCGACCCCAATAGGAATGTAAGAATCGAACAATTCTAAGTAGAAGCTGTTTGAGACTTAGTAGTGTAGTTTCCTTTACTAAAATATTTCCAATTTCCAACGAAAGCCTAGCATTTAATTCTTAGTTGATGAGTCGTCTTTTCGTGTTGAAAGATTTTATTGATTTGACGAGAATTTTATTCGTGGGTAGAAGATTCAAATATTTTAATGTTCTTGGAGTTCTGAATGTTCAACTGAACGAAAATTTTTCCTGATGTCTTTGTAAACTATAAGAGTGTTAAAATATTCATTCATTTCCATTGCAAATAGTGAATTACGATAGAAACTCCAAATTCTTTGTTAAAATTTTAGTTGGAACGATATTTGTAGATGAAATAGAATGGTTGCACTCGCATCAAATTCATATTTTTAATGCATGAATATAGCTATTAAAACGAAAAAAACGCTTAAAGGTGAGTAACTCGGGATGGCCGAGTCCAGAGTGACAGTTTTTTTTCCTTTTCTTCCTGAGAAGCCTACCGCGAATCATTGCCTCGAAAGTGAGCATCATCCAAGTGCATGCGAGAGATTTGGTTCTTTTTTGTGGTTTTCCTACATAGAGCGAAGGTTTTTTGGGGCAAACTTTTTTTCCGCCTTCCCGAATTCCCATTCAGAACGTTTTTTGAGGAGTCTGGATATTTTTTGGTAATACTATGCTGTGATGTCACCAAATTTAGACAGATGAGAGAAACATAAGCGTTCATTTTTATGCCTTTTTTATTACTTCAGATCTTCCAACTTAAAAACTCTTATTGTTTATATGATGTTCGAATTTAGTGTGAATCAAGTGACGAATCGCTGATAACACCTATGGAAATATTTTCACACACCTAATGTTGGGATTGGGTGGGGAACCGGAATTGTATTTGTTGATTGTAACCATGCCTGCCCCCGCCCCTCCCTCTGTACCAAGTTTCCTTCAGAGCGTTTATCGCAGTTCTATCGTTCCTAAGCATCATACTGATTATTTAAAAGTTATTGATTCATTACATAATGATAAAATGTATGCTGTTTTTCAAGTCGAATCACAAGGAACTAGCGGTTCGCGAGATACCGTACGGGGATAGTGCGACTAACGGTCGCGGTGTCACAGTGTCTCGCTGTATTTTTACTCTACCGATCTCTCACGATCTACAGCGATAATTTCTTCGGCACTGATTTCTTTCCTCAGTTCACGTAACCCCCCTTTCTTACTATCGTAATTAATACAAATATTACAGCGACTAAATAAAGTTTTAATTGATAGTGAATATAGGTCAGTTACCGAATGACGGTTCTATCTCAACATGAAAATCTTGAAGGAATTTCTTGGGAGAAAGCACTCGATCGCGTTATCCTTCCTCCGGTTATGATACAATCTCAATGTTCAGAAATAAAGAAACTAGTACATCTGATGGCAAACCTTGTGAAACGCCAACTATGCCTTTATTTAGAAGATTTCAGTTCGTAATAAGATCTGGAGAAAACAAACTTCTCCTAGCAGACGAATCGTAATCATTTTCGTAATTATGGTCTGGTAGTTTTTGGAAGGAAGTTCCTTATAGCGCGCTACGCTACGTACTTGGCGGATGACCTTGGCGTCCATGACCCTTCGGTTCAGGTGACTACAGAGGAAGGGGAGACTCTGCAAAAGAGAGAACGCGGGGGTGGCTTTCTCTCTTGTTGCTTGTATATCTATTACTTTGATTTGATGGATAATAAAAAAATAATCAATTGAAATAAAAACAATAATAAAAATTGTAAACAGAATGCAGTCGGGGGAGCGGGAAAATGATAGTTTTTGTTTATGTTTCAATGGATGAATTGTTACTTTTGAGGGGTTGAATTTTCAAAAAAATGTGGTCACATCTCGAACCCCTTCTCTCAGTTCCTTTTCCTCAGCGATTGAAACGTGTTTTTTAGAGAGAACTTGGGAAAAGGGGTTAGAGATGTGGCCTATCACTCTTTTGAGTCTTTTGTGAATCTAGTATCAACGTTTGGATGAAAAAGGAGCCAAGCCCCATGTGTAGGTCATGGCGTAGGTAAAGTTGCAGACTCTACAGGCGCTGAGAACTGAACATTTCAAAGATTTCCAAAACAATGTTATTTTGTATCGGCCCGAATCATACCACGAAATTCTAACAAATTCTTGAAAAATAAGAGCTGATATCTGAGAATATAGCCAAGATTCGATATTGCGCATCTGTTGGTGCATATTTAAATATTGTTGAAACGTAACTTAATCAATTTTTGTAGATCTAAAATTTCAAAATGCACAAGAAGTACTAAGTAATGGGACTTCGAAACTCAAGGAAAATACAAATAATAAAGCTCTTCTTTGAAATTCTGGGACTTTCCAGGTTTCAAGGTTGTTTTTTCCTCCCAATTTGAGGGCTTTTTCAGGAATTCCTTGTTTTATAGCAACCATACTAGCTCTTCTCCCGCTTTTTTCATTTCTCTTCAATTATTGATCTTTTTCCTCTATGAGGGAGCAAAAATATAAATAACATAATTTCTATCCATTCTTTATTCATAAACTGTCTGAATATCTGAGACTATGATCGGGGACACACACACAAAGTGTCGACTGAAGAGCACATCTGACGATGATGTGGGGTACAGAAAAAAGAACCCTTGAAAAGTGCTGGAACTGCGACGTGTTTGCGATTGATTTATCGAAATCCCACTTTTCTCCCCCACTCTACTTTCAGCCCTTTAGCTGATAGACGATTTTGTTATTATTTTCATTTTTTCTCTTTTTTTTCAATGGTCCACAATTCTGGTTGTATTATGAAGGATCCTGGCTGTTTTTTTAAACGTTCCAACAACCGATATTGGGTGATGACTTACAGAAAGTCATTCTTTCAATTATAAAGTACTGGTAGCAACTATTTTGCAAAACATCTAGTCCTGTAGGAGAGGCTTTTTTTGCTTTTCTGAAATGATTCAAGCTCTCCCTTAAAAACATAAATTAAAAATATTTATGGAAACTGAGTCAAAAGAGAGTTTTCACAATTAGGAATAAGGCATGGATGTTCGAAAAAGTTCTGGAAGACCGAAAAAGTCATGTCATATCAAGAAAAAAATTGATCAAATGAATATTTAAGGAGGATTATATTTTGCAGAATATAATTATGATAAAAAACGCTGGTGAGAAAAAGTGGTTGTAGGGAGGCCAAATCATAGTTATGAGGTTTTTGGAATTGGACCATATTGTAATTAGTAGACGATTCAGTTTCTATATCTCCATTTGAATTCAGCAAAAGGTTGTTGCTAGAAGACCAAATCGTACACGGAGAAAAATGGAGTGTTAAACTTTGAGTGTCAAAATATTAATGGTCAGTTTGATCTTCCAGAGTGTATCA
>WSXT02161660.1:0-10047 GCA_011762715.2 Neuroterus valhalla | reverse complement strand
TTGTAGGAAACTTCCTGTAGAATATCATTCTGGACAACTAGTGCAAAGCCATTTGCACGGGGACAAGCCATCGTCATTCTTACTGAGACCATCGTCTTCACTTTCGAGGGAAATGTTGGTCACTTTGTATATCAATTTGCAGGAATCTTCCTGTAAAATATCATTTTGAAAACTTTGTGCAAAACCATTTGCGCGATGACCATCGTCATCAAATTCGAAGGGAATATTGGTCACTTTGGATATGAATTCGTGAGAAACCTCCTTTGGAATATCATTTTGGACACCTAGAGCAAACCCATTTGCACAGGGACCATCGTCATCACTTTCGAGGGTAATAATGGTCACATTGGAAATCAATTTGTAGGAAACTTCCTCTGGAATATCATTTTGGACACCTAGTGCAAACTCATTCACACAGGGACCATCGTCATCACTTTCGACGGTAATAATGGGCACTTCGAATATCAATTCGTAGGAAACTTCCTCTGGAATATCATTTTGGACACCTAGTGCAAACCAATTTGAACGGGGACCATCGTCATCACTTTCGAGGGTAATGATGGTCACTTTGGACATAAATTTGTAGGAAACTTTCTCTGGAATATTATTTTTGACACCTAGTACAAAGCCATTTTTACGGGGAACATTGTCGTCACTTTCGAGGGTTATGTTGGTGACTTTGAATATTAATTTGCAGGAAACTTCCTGTAGAATATCATTTTGAACACCTAGTGCAAAGCCATCTGCACCGGGACCAACGTCTTGACTTTCGAAGGTAATGTTGGTCACTTTGAATATCAGTTTGCAGGAAAATTCCTGTAGAATATCATTTTGGAAACTTATTGCAAAACCGTTTGCACGGGGACCATCGTCATCGGATTCGAGGGGAATATTGGTCACTTTAGATATGAATTCGTAGCAAACTTCCTCTGGAATATCATTTTGGACACCTAGTGCAAACCCATTTGCAAGGGGACAATCGTCATCACTTTCGAGGGTAATAATGGTCACTTTGGATATCAATTCCTAGGAAACATACTCTGGAATATAATTTGGGACACCTGGTGCAAAGCCATTGGCACGGGGACCATCGTCAACACTTTCGAGGGTAATATTGGTCACTTTGGACATAAATTTGTAGGAAACTTTTTTTGGAATATTATTTTTGACACCTAGTGCAAAGCCATTTTTACGGTGACCATCGTCATCACTTTCGAGGGATATGTTGGTCACTTTGAATATCAATTCGCAGGCAACTTCCTGTAGAATTTCATTTTGGAAACTTAGTGCAAAACCGTTTGCACGGGGACCATCGTCCTCAAATTCGAGGGGAATGATGGTCACTTTGGATGTGAATTCGTAGGAAACTTCCTCTGGAATATCATTTTGGACACCTAGTGCAAAGCCATCTGCATGAGGACCATCGATGTTACCTTCGAAGTTAATGTTGGACCCTTTGGACATCAATTTGTAGAAAACTTCATCTGGAATATAATTTTGGACACCTGGTGCAAAGCAATTGGCACGGGGACCAACTTCATGACTTTCGAGGGTAATGTTGGTCACTTTGAATATCAATTTGCAGGAAACTTTCTGTAGAATGTCATATTGGAAACTTAGTGCAAAACCATTTGCACGGGGACCATCGTAATCAAATTCGAGGGGAATGTTGGTAACTTTGGATATCAATTTGCGGTCAACTTCCTCTGGAATATCATTTTGGACACCTACTTCAAAGCCATTTGCACGGGGACCAACCGTCGTCATTACTTTCGAGGGTAATGTTGGTCTCTTTGGATATCAATTAGTGGAAACTTCCTCTGGAATATCACTTTGGACACCTAGTGCAAAGCCATTTGCACGGACACCAACCATCGACATTACTTTTGAGGGTGATGTTGGTCACTTTGGATATCAATTCGTAGGGAACTTCCTCTGGAATATAATTTGGGACGCCTGGTGCAAAGCCATTTGCACAGGGGCCAACGTCATGACTTTTGAGGGTAATAATGGTCACTTTGGATATCAATTTCTAGGAAACAGACTCTGGAATATAATTTTGGACACCTGGTGCAAAGCCATTTGCACAGGGACCAATGTCATCACTTTCGAGGGCAATATTGGTCACTTTTGATATCGATTTGTAGGAAACTTCCTGTAATATATCATTTTGGACACCTAAAGCGAAGCCATTTGCACGGGGAACAGCCATCGTCACTACTATCGAGGGTGATGTTAGTCACTTTGGATATCAATTTGTAGGAAATTTCATCTGGAATATCATTTTGGACACCTAGTGCGAAGCCGTCTGCACCGGGACCATCATGATTACTTTTGAAGGTTATATTGGTCAGTTTGGATATCAATTTGCAGGAATTTTCCTGTAGTCTATCATTTCGGACACCCGGTGCAAACCATTTGCACGGTGACCATCGTCGATACTTTCGAGGGTAATGCTGGTCACTTTTTGTATCGATTTGTAGATAGTTCCTGTAGTATATCATTTCGGACACCCAGTGCAAAGCCATTTGCACGGAGACCATCGTCAGCACTTTCGAAGGTAATAATGGTCACTTTGGATTTCAATTTGTAGGGAACTTCCTGTAGAATATCATTTTGGAAACTTAGTGCAAAACCATTTGCACGAGGACCATCGTCATCAAATTCTAGGGGAATGTTGGTCACTTTGGATATCAATTTCCAGGAAATTTCCTCTGGAATACAATTGTGGACACCTGGTGCAAAGCCATTTGCACAGGGACCAACGTCATGACTTTCGAGAGTAATGTTGGTAAATTTGGATATCAATTTGTAGGCAACTTCTTCTGGAATATCATTTAGGACACGCAGTTCAAAGCCATTTGCACGGGGACCAAACGTCGTCATTACTTTCGACGGGTAATGTTGGTCTCTTTGTATATCAATTAGTGGAAACTTCCTCCGGAATATTATTTTGAACACCTAGTCCAAAGCCATTTTTACGGGGACCATCGTCATCACTTTCGAGGGTGAAGTTGGTCACTTCGAATATCGATTTGTAGGAAATTCCTGTAGGATATCATTTTGGACACTTAGTGCAAAACCATTTGCACGGGGACCATCGTCATCAAATTCGAGGGGAATGATGGTCACATTGGATATGAATTCGTAGGAAACTTGATCTGGAATATCATTTTGGACACCTAGTGCAAACCCATTTGCACGGAGACCATCGTCATCAATTTCAAGGGTAATAAAGGTCACTTTGGATATCAATTTGTAGGAAACTTCCCCTGGAATATAATTTTGGACACCTGGTGCAAAGTCATTTGCACGAGGACCGACTTCATGACTTTCGAGGGTAATGTTGGTAACTTTGGATATCAATTTGTAGTCAACTTCCTCCGTGATGTCATCCAATGTGACCGTTATTACCTTCAAAAGTGATGATTATGGTCCCCGTGTAAATGGGTTTGGACTAGGTTTCCAAAATAATATTACAGAGGAAGTTTCCACTAATTGTTATCCAAAGAGACCAACATTACCCTTGAAAGTAATGACGACGGTTGGTCCCCGTGCAAATGGCTTCGAACTATGTGTCCAAAATGATAATCCAGAGGAAGTTGCCTACAAATTGGTATCCAAAGTTACCAACATTACCCTCGAAAGTCATGACGTGGGTCCCCGTGCAAATGGTTTTGCACCAGGTGTCCAAAATTATATTCCAGCGGAAGTTTCCTACGAATTTATATCCAAAGTGTCCAACATCACCCTCGAAAGTAATGACGATGGTTGGTCCTCGTGTAAATGGCTATGCACCAGGTGTCCAAAGTGATATTCCAGAGGAAGTTTCCTACAAATCGATATCCAAAGTGACCAACATTACCCTCGAAAGTCATTAAGTTGGTCCCCGTGGAAAATTCTTTGAACCAGGTGTCCAAAATTATATTCCAGATGAAGTTTCCTACAAATTTATGTCCGAAGGGTCCAACAATAACCTCGAAGGTAATATCGATGGTGCTCATTCAAATGGCTTTATTAAGGTGTCCAAGATGATATTACAGACGAAGTTTCCTACAAATCGATATCCAAAGTGACCAACATTACTTTCGAAAGTCATGAAGTCGGTCCTTATGCAGATGGCTTTGCACTAGGTGTCAAAAATGATATTCCGGAGGAAGTTGCCAACAAATTGATATCCAAAGTTACCAACATTACCCTCGAAATTCACGAAGTCGGTCCTTGTGCAAATGGCTTTGCACCAGGTGTCCAAAATTATATTCTAGAAGGAGTTATCTACAAATTGATATCCAAAGTGATCATTATTACTCTTGAAAGTGATGACGATGGTCTCCGTGCAAATAGGTTTGCACTAGGTGTCCAAAATGATATTCCTGACGAAGTTTCCTACGAATTCATATCCAAAGTGACCAACATTCCCCTCGAATTTGATGATGATGGTCCCCGTGCAAATGGCTTCTGAACTAGGTGACCAAAATATTATTCCAGAGGATGTTTCCAACGAATTCATATCCAAAGTGACCAACATTCCCCTCGAATTTGATGACGATGGTCCCCGTGCAGATGGCTTCTGAACTAGGTGTCCAAAATAATATTCCAGAGGAAGTTTCCTACGAATTCATATCCAAAGTGACCAACATTCCCCTCGAATTTGATGACGATGGTCCACGTGCAAATGGTTTTGCACTAAGTTTCGAAAATGATATTCTGCAGGAAGTTCCCTACAAATTGATATTCAAAGTAACCAACATAACCCTCGAAAGTAATGACGACGGTTGGTCCCCGTGCAAATGG
This sequence comes from Neuroterus valhalla, assembly GCA_011762715.2. NCBI lineage: Eukaryota > Metazoa > Arthropoda > Insecta > Hymenoptera > Cynipidae > Neuroterus > Neuroterus valhalla. The sequence goes on along the minus strand of WSXT02161660.1, from coordinate 5,253 downwards.
CTTGGAACTAGGTGTCCAAAATGATATTCCAGAGGAAGTTGCCCACAAATTGATATCCAAAGTTACCTACATTACCCTCGAAAGTCATGACGTTGGTCCCCGTGCAAATGCCTTTGCACCAGGTGTCCAAAATGATATTCCAGAGGAAGTTGCCCACAAATTGATATCCAAAGTTACCTACATTACCCTCGGAATTCATAACGTTGGTCCCCGCGCAAATGGGTTTGCACTAGATGTCTAAAATGATATTCTACAGGAAGTTTCCTGCAAATTGGTTTTCAAAATGACCAACATTACCATCGAAAGTGATGACGATCGTCCCCGTAAAAATGGCTTTGCACTAGGTGTCCAAAATAATATTCCAGAGGAACTTTCCACTGATTGATGTCCAAAGAGACCAACATTACCCTCGAAAGTAATGACGACGGTTTGTCCCCGTGCAAATGGCTTTGAACTAGGTGTTCAAAATGATATTCCAGAGGAAGTTTCCTACAAATTGATATCCAAAGTTACCAACATTACTCTCGAAAGTCATGACTTTGGTCCTCGGGCAAATGGCTTAGCACCAGGTGTCCAAAATTATATTCCAGATGAAGTTTCCTACGAATTCATATCCAAAGTGACGAACATCCCCCTCGAAATTGATGACGATGGTCCTCGTGCAAATGGTTTTGCACTAAGTTTCCGAAATGATATTCTACAGGAAGTTTCATGCAAATTGATATTCAAAGTGACCAACATTACCCTCGAAAGTGATGACGATGGTCCCCGTAGAAATGGTCCCCGTCATCACTTTCGAGGGTAATAATGGTCACATTGGATATCAATTTGTAGGAAACTTTCACTGGAATATAATTCTGGACACCCTGTGCAAAGCCATTTGCATGAGTACCATTGATATTACCTCTGAGGTTAATGTTGGATCCTTTGGACATCAATTTGTAGGGAACTTCATCTGGAATATAATTTTGGACACCTGGTGCAAAGCAATTTGCACGGGGACCAACTTCATGACCTTCGAGTGTAATGTTGGTCACTTTGTATATCAATTTCTCGGAAACTTCCTCTGGAATATCACTTTGGACACCTGGTGCAAAGCCATTTTCACGGGGACCAACCATCGTCATTACTTTCGAGGGTGATGTTGGTCACTTTGGATATCAATTTGTAGGAAACTTCGTCTGGAATATATTTTGGACCCCTAGTTCAAAAGCCATTTGCACGGGAACCGAGGTCATGACTTTCGAAGGTAATGGTGGTCACTTTGGATATCTATTTGTCGGAAACTTCCTCTGGAATATCACTCTGGACACCTAGTGCAAAGCCATCTGCACGGGGACCAACCATCGTCATTACATTCGAGGGTTATGTTGGTCACTTTGGATATAACTTTGTAGGAAACTTCCTCTGGAATATCATTTTGGATACCTAGTGCAAACGGAGACCATCGTCAACACTTTTGGGGGTAATAATGGTCACTTTGGATATCAATTTGTAGGGAACTTCCTCTGGAATATAATTTGGGACACCTGGTGCAAAGCCATTTGCACGGGGACCAACGTCATGGCTTTCGAGGGTAATGGTGGTAAATTTGGATATCAATTTGTAGGAAACTTCCTCTGGAATATCACTTTGGACACCTACTTCAAAGCCATTTGCACGGGGACCATCGTCATCACTTTCGAGGTTGATGTTGGCCACTTTGGATATCAATTTGTAGGAAATTTTCTCTGGGATATCATTTTGGACACCTAGTGCAAAGCCATTTGCACATGAATTCTACTCAATCCTTCTCTTATTACTTGAGACGATAGTCAGAATAGAATGAATACAGCAAGTTTTAGGACAGTACTGGAAGGAATTTTCTGACTGCACTAAGTCTACCTTGTCCCCTGGGATATTTTGTTCAATTGATTTTTAGTTAAAGGTTTTTTCAATTTTTTTATATGTATATTATCAGAATATCAGGCGATATCAGAATATTTTTAATTCCAAATTTTTCTCTCCAGCTTTACAATAAATGTCGTGTTGTAATTGAAAACAGAACTTTGACAAGTCACTTACAGACCTAGTCTTTACATACTTTTATCTATTCCAAGAATAAGTCAAGTACGATTTACTGTATAGAATACTATTTTAAAATGATTGTAGTTGAAAGTGATTTATTACTTGTTCATAACAAACCAAAGATTTCAGAAGAAAGCAACTTCTAGCACGACTCCGAGAGATACAGTTTCGAAAAATAATGAACTGTTCAAACAATCTTTTTTGCTGGATTTCATTAGTTATCAAGGCACTCCAAATAAAGAATAGGCGAGAAGTTGAAAATTTCAGAAAAAACTGAAACTTTCTATAAATAAAATTGTCAAAGAGAATAATAATGAAAATGACAAGCAAATTTTTAAACTATTATTTTAATTACGATGAATCAATTAATACCTTACTCTAAGTGAAAAGTATTGAGATGTAAGAAAAATCAGAAAGAACCGCATCTATTTAGCATTATTCTAGAAGAATATTGTTGAACATAATGACACACTATTGAACCACAATTATTGTTAACTTTAATTTGACTATAATCCAACTCTAACTAGAACGATAGAAATAAGTTGAAAAATTTAGAAAAACGGCAACTTTCCAGAGATTTTCCAAGAGAAAGTTGTTAAAAACGATGATAAAATGTTTCAATAATTCATACGAACAACTAGCTATCAATATTGAGTAGTTAACCATGTATTAGAAATAATCTGCGTTGAAAAGACTGCAAAAATCATAATTAACGCTAAACTCTCGGGAACCCCATTTTTTCACTTGTGGAGTTTTTTGGGACCCTACAAAACAGACTTATGGGTGTGATATTTGAAAAGCAATATTTAATTTGTACTGTATAGCTAGTTGTGACGAAAAATGTTGAGTTTCAACTTGATTCAGCTGATATTGAGAGCTCGGGCGCTAACAACACGCCGTGCCAAAATGGGCCACTCAAGTCTCAAGTATCGCGCAACATTTTATAGCACTGAATAACTTAAATTCGCACTTACGGTTCGTCTATCTGCAACTTTAAATAGGTTCATACAGCACCGTGAAGTTAGGGCCCGAACGGTAGCGAAGGTCATAAGCACGGTGCCGTAATAACCTGTTTCAGTCACGGCTAGGCGTTACTTAAGTGCGCATTCAAGTCACACATTGCTATGAAATTGATGAAAACGGATTTTTTCATATGCGAAATACGTGTTAGACTTTGTGAGGCTTGCGCCTCCTATAAATATGATTTTCTCTGAAAATAAAAAGGATGCATTTATTTTTTTGTTTGGTATCGGCCATATACCCAGCTGGTTTGCATGGAAATTCGAGAAAAAAAATTTCGACCACCTATTATACAAAGCATTATAAGGAATCCACTTCGAAGGCCGGCGTCTTCACCAATATGGAATTAAATAGGATGAATCATTGAAAATTATAATGAGTACCGTCCGTTTTCTGGGCTTTTTAATAATGTGTTTCTATATTATATAAATACCTGGAGCATATATCCATGAAGAGCATTAGGATTTGAATGAGACTGAATAATACTTTTTCTCAAAAGCTGCAAAGTTTCACAAATATTATCTTCTGTTGCCAATGATACAAATGCTCTAGCTGCAAGTTCACGAGTTTTGTATACTCGATTGGTCCCACACTGCGATATGAATTTAATAAATCTTTCGACCTAATAAAACAGAAATTAGTTTCCTCATTTATTAGTACTGCTTGTACTCGTATGAGAGTATTTAAAATGTCAGGCAGTCGACTGACCGTTCAGATATTTAGTCAAATTCCAGCGTTCAAAAGAGTTCTGGAATTCGATCATTATACCTAACGGCATGTATTATTCAGGCATTCATGACAGCAAAACGATCGGATATCAAAAGACACATTAATAAGCAACTCACATTCTATCTTAATAAGGTCCGTGGCGACAAATTACTTACGATAGAAATAACCACAGGATCGAGGAAAGATATGGAGCTGTTGAAAAATATCTTTGACCTTGTAAATCTAGGTTACCCGTAGCATTTTTTGAAACAAATTCGCATTATTGAATACAAGAGAAAAAGAACTGGAAGATAAACAGTGATATCTGAGAAAGGTTTTCATAATGCTATTTCCGAAACGCTTTTCATGTTTGTTTGCGCATTTTTCGTAACATCGGTTCCAACAAGAATCTGTACAATGGTTCATAAAATAGCTTTATAAACTCAATTTCTAATTTAATTAAAGCAAAAAATCATATCCAACATAATTTTCTGATTATTTCCTCAAAATTCTCTCCAAATCCATTTGTTTGGGAAGGGGGATTAGGGGAAAGGACAGATTTAACTCTGGATTTTTCTATTTCTTTACTCTTAAGTATAATGTCGAAGCGCACATGATATTCGATAAAAAAAAGTTTTTCGAAAAAATCGCTGACTTAAACCAAAATGTTGAGGGTCAACAATATTATTTCACAGCTTCTCTATATTCTTGCTCTATTAGGTGGTTATCCAAATGTGAATAACGAAAACTTCAATTTCTCTAGGTCATTCCTATCGGAATTTCCGAGATGTAGTCACGGACTCTCTCACTCCAACCCGCTTTGAAGCGTTCAGAAGATTTGAGATGAAATGATTATGTTTCGTCAAACTTCCTTGTCATATACTCAAAAAGATTTCCTGTAAAACCCACGTCGAGCGTTAGACATGATGGATCTATTCAATGTGAAAATGAAACTTTTTTCTGTCAACGGTGGAAGAATAACTCTTGCGAATGTGCAGTTTAGAGATCAGAAAATTTCCACAACGGCAAACTTTAGAGGCTATGTCATAGGACTTTTACTGTCACTATTTCAGAATAGAATCTAGCTTGCAACTTTTCAGATGGTTTCAATTGATGTCATAGCGTTTACTGTTTCTGGAATAAACTAAGAAAACATTTTTTATGAAAAAAATTTCCTTGTCCTTTTCTACGTCAACTAGCCTTAGTTCTGTATTGTATTGAATTTTTCATTTACCCAAAACATTGCATAAATATTGCATTAATGTCTTCATATTCCACAAAAATAACTATTCGGAACAAATTATAAATGAAGAGTTTATAGATGTTAATTCGGCCATACGGCTCTTTCCTTCTCCCGCATGTATCAACTCTACACGCACACGTGAGAATGCAGGTTTGCTTAAGGTGAAGTATTATTTATCAGTCAGAATTATTGAAGGTCGTGGCCATAGGTATATT
>WSXT02161639.1:0-10047 GCA_011762715.2 Neuroterus valhalla | reverse complement strand
ACTGGGAAATTATCAAGAATTTTATTGAATGGGAGGAAAACGGGAAATGATTTAGAATTTTATTGACCGGGAAAGATACGGAAAATGACAGGAAATTTTATTGAACAGGAAATGACCAAGAATTTTATTGACTGGGAGAAAAACAGGAAATGGTTGGAAATTTTATTGACTGGGAAATTATCAAGAATTTTATTGAATGGGAGTTTATTGAATTCTATTTGCTAGGAAAACCCAGGGAATGACCTTGAATTTAAATGGCCGGGCGAACTGGGAAATGACCAGGAATTTTAATGAATGAAATGTTTGACGAATGAAAAGCCGGGAAACGACCAGGGATTCTATTGACTTCGGTAAAACCAAGAGATAACCGACAGTTTTACAGAGCACGAAAAAACCAGGATATGACCGGGGGGAAACCGAGAAACGACCGCGATTTCATTGACGAATAAAACTGGGAAATGACCAGGAAAGAACCAGGAAATGACAAGAAAATTAATTTAAAAACCAGGGATTTTAGGTTGAAGTTAATTTTCTTTGTTGGATAATTAACTTTCCCAGTTCAAGATTCATAACCTTATTTGAAAATTAATCACTTCGGTTGAAAAAACGAAAATTTTGTTGGAAATCCGTTTTTTTATCGTAAATTGATTTTTTTTCAATCCTAAGTTCGACTGTTCCAATTTTTGTAGAAAAATGGAATTTTTCGTGGAAAATTTCAGTACTTTTTTAAGAATCAATTAATTTTGCAATGTTTGATCTGTTAAATAATCTTTGTAATAATCGTCATGAATTAGAATAATTTTTTCGTTTTGCGATAAATACAAATACATATTTCACTTTGAGTTGACCAGGATAATGGGAAAACGACTTGAATAAAAACTTGATTTCCAACTAAAAAAATAATCTAATTTCCATAAAACCGTTACATTTTTCAACGAAATTGGGATGATGATCTAAATAAATGAATCATTAAATAAACGTTATTTTCCTACCAAAAGAGATTTAGATTCTGAATCAGAAATAATTCGATTCAATCAATAAAATACAAATTTTCAAAAAAACTAGAATGGATAATCTTACAATAAGAAAAGATGACTTCCTAACAAAATGATTTTTTCAAACATAAGAATTTCATTCTCAACCGCAAAAATTGAATTTTCGAACAAGATGATTAGTTTTTTACTAAGAAAGATACATTTTTGACCGAACAGTTGCCTTTTCAAATAATTTAAATAAAATTGGTATCGAAAAAGATCAATTTGGAAAAAAAAACATTTTATCAAAAATAGGAAGTTTTTAAGATAGAAAGACGAATTTTCCATAAAAAAGTTGCATTATTTTGAACCCGAATAAATAGATGTTTATTCAAGATAATTATTATTTTTTCCAAAACGTATGAATTTTCAACAAAATATCCGAATTGGAAGTAAAAAAGATCACTTTCAATCGAAATAAATTATTTTTTGAATTTTTAGTTGGAAACAATCATTTTCAACTGAAAGATTTTTTATTTATTAATAAGGTACATTTTCAAGCACGATTGAAATAATTAAATATAAACTCAGAAAATAGAGATAAGCACTTGTTTTTCCATAGAAGATTTCCATTTTAGGCAAAGACGAATTTAAAGAAATAAGTTTGATGACAAACTAGAAAAGATAATTTTTCAATAAAGTAGGATGACTTTTTAACAAAATCTTTCCATTTTGGACCAAAGATTGAATTTCAAACTCCAAAAATTGAATTCTCAATCATTGGTTTCTTACTGTGAAATATCTTAATATGAAATATTTATTTTTTACCAATAATTGAAAATCAAACTCAGAAAGATCACTTCTCAATAAAAAAAAAAGTATGCAAATCTTCAACGTGTTTAAAAGATGATATTAGAAAAAAAAACGATTTTTATTTTGAATCAGAAATAGTTTGATTCAACAATGAAATAATAAAGGAACTGTTCAATTTTTCAAATTCAAACAAAATAATTAAACTTCAGAAAAGACAATTTTTTAACCTTAAAAGATCAATGTTTGTCCGAAAAGATTAAATTTTAACCAGAAGACGGACTTCCAACAAACTGGAGGAGTTTTCATCTAAGGATTTCATTTCTCATCTCAAATATAATCTTAGAAAAAATGGATAAGTTTAATTTCCAGTTCAAAAATGTATTTCTCAAAAAACCGAAATTCCCTCAACTAGTCTTATTCAATGAAATAAAATGAATTTTTCACAACATATTTGAATCCTCAACCAGAAAGATGAATTTATAACAAACCAGATCAATTTTCTACCCATCAGAAAGATGAATTTTGCAAAAGAATCGATGAATTTCCAACCGGAAAGATTAATTAACAAATTAATTTTTGACGGATAAAAAAAAATGTCAACCACTAAAATAGATGAACTGTCACTCGAAAATATAAATTTCCCAAAAGAAGGTAATTTTCAACCAAATAGTTTAATATTCTAATAAATTGTAGAATTTTCAAGCCCAGGCGAATTTCGTACAAAAAAGATTGAATTGTAAACCAAAAATATATCATTTTTCAATAAAAAAAATGTGTTCCCCATTCAGTGGTTTAAAATTCACATGAATAGTTGAGATTTCAATCAAATGAATTAGTTTTCTTCCAAAATAATTGAATTTTCAACAAAGCGCTTCAATTTAAACCAAATAGTCAAATCTTCTAACAAAACAGATACATTTGAATGTAGGACGATTAAGTATCCATAAAATACAAATTTCTATTGAAAATTTGGATGTTTAGTGGAAAATAAAATTTTTCAGCATTAAAAAATGAAATACTTCTAAAATGAATTATTAAAAAAATAAATTATTTTCCACCACAAATTTTCAGCATTGCATCAGAATTTTTAGTGAAAAAGGGTCCATTTCCAACAAAAAAAGTATCAGTTGAGTTTCAAATTGGCTGGTTTATTCCCAGTCAAATGTGGAACGAATTTCCGAAACAATTGTTAAATTTCCAACAAAAATTTGGAATTTAAAAATTTCACGTTCAAAGTTTTTGAAATAAGTCATCTTGTATGATACTTGAAATTTTATCAATTGTTAGTTTTTGTTTTCACAAATTGGATGATTACGGATCTAAAATTTCCAAAATTTATCAAGTTTTGAATGAAAGGGGTTGGACTGCTTCAAATTTGGGAAGTTCCAGGTTTGGATATTTTCAGATAAAATATTCAGAAATTCGAATCACTTCAAATTGAATAATTCCAAATGGTAAGGAATTGAGATTGAAATAGGTAAAATGGAAGAATGAACAATTGAACAATTGAACGATGAATAATTTCGAAGTTCCTCTCACATTTCGAAATTTGAAGGATTTGGAAGTTGTCTTTTTGTAAAAATGATGATTAAAAAATAGAAGGAATTGAAATATCATCCCAAACAAGAAGGTTTGAAATTAAATAATTTTAAATTCAAATTTTAAAGTAGGAACATTTCATATAAAATGAGTTAAAATAATTTCAAATTTATAAAGAGTTTCTTTTGATTTTTCTTTTTCACTTTGAAGCGTTTCAAGTTTAATAATGTGACAACAAGGAAGACATTTTCTAGAAATTGAAATAAAAATTAAGAAAATTAAGAAAATTAAAATAGAGGCAATGTTAAATTGAAAGGATTTCAAGTAAAATAATACTCAATTCAAGAATATTCACAATAATTGAATAATTTTACATTAAAATCGAAAAATAGGACCACTGCATGAAAAATAGAATTATTTAAATTTGAAGTTTCCAGAATTGCACAATTTCCAATAAATAATTCCACAAATTTCATTGATGTAAAATTTATAAAATGTTTTGAGTTTAACGATTTTAATCGGAAGTTTTAAAATAGGACGGTACATAGAATTCCAGTTCTCAAAATTTTAAAATCAAGCAAGTTTGAATTGAATTGTGTCAAAGAAATAAATTCTTGAATTGACAATGGAATGATAGAATTTTGGAAAAATTGTCGTTTAAAAACATTGAAATATAATAACTTTGGATTCGAAGCTGTTAATGCCTATGTTTTATTCTAAGTTGAATAAGTTTGAAAAAAAGTAAAATAAAAATAAAAATTAATTGATATTTTATTATTTTGAAAAAATAGACATGAAAATTTAACAATACTGGAAGAAAAGCTTTTCAAGTTGAATAATTTTATATTAAAATCAGAAGAATAGAGAAGTTCCAAATCGCAAGGATTTCAAGTAGGATAAAATAATAAACAAAATTGAATAATCAGGAATTGAACATGAGCCAAAGATGAAAATTTCTGAATTGACTATGAAATTTTTAAATTTCGAAAAAATATGTTTTAAGTAACGTTCATAATAGAATTATTCCAGAATTCAAGTCTGTAAGCGCATCTTTCCTATTTCGGATAAAAAAAATTTGAACTGGAAGTTTCCAAAATAGAACAATTTTCAATTTTCAATTTTCCATGTTCAATGATTTCATGTTTAAAGTTTGCAAATACTCATTTTATATTTTGAAGTAAATCATTTTTAATTAAAAACATTAGGATTCAAACGATTTTAAATTATCTTTTCATTGAATTATTTAGAATTGGAATTTGAATTATCATTTCGATAAGTTTCAAAAAGGAATAATTATCAATTAGAAATCGTGTAAAGTGTAATATATTTAGATTCAAATTTTCAAAATAGGAAAATTTGGAATAAAAAGTTATTAAAATTTTTTGTTTTTTAAAAGAAGCGTGGAACATTGTTTCAAATGAAAAGCTCTCAAATATTCAATAATTTATAATATATAAAGTCTACAGAATTTTACAATTTTCAATTCAAAGTTTGAGAATAGGTTGACAACCAAGAAACTCTCCTAATTTAAAATTGTATAAGTTTAAATCAAAATCTGCCAAATTTGAAATTTTCAAATCACTTTTAGAATTCGAACATTTTGAAAAAATGTGTTCTCATGAAATTTAATGATTTCAGATTTGGAGTTCGAAGATGCACTTTTTCAAATTCAAATTTAATAAAATTTAATAGATGAGTTAAAATTAGAAAGAGTTAAAATTAGAAAATGTAAAAACTAGAAACTTCCTATTTGACTTGAAATTTAAAAGTTGTCAACGATTTTGAGTTGAAAAGTTTGAAAATTCAATATTCCGAAATCGAAAGATCGAGAATCCTATATTTTCCTCTTCTAAATTAACAACTTCGAATTGAAAGTGTAATTATTTTTATAATTCAAAGTTCCTAAGCTAACTGTAAATAAAAATCATGTTGTACTGATAATAAATTCTTCTGCATGTTCTGAATAGACACATGATATTTTAAGAAAGTAATTGAATAAACCAAGTACCTAAATTTTCAATCAAAAATGATTTTCCAGTCCAGCAGGAAAAAAATTCAATAAATAAATCAAATACCAGGAAGAAGATGAAATTCCAATTGAAAAAAAAACAATTTCCAACAAAATTGTTGAATTTTCAAGTAAATGAGAAAAATTTCTCAAAAAATATGAAATAACTGAATTTCCAGTTCGTAAAATGATTTTCAGAAGGAAAAACAAAGTATGATTTAAATTTTGAACCAAAGAAATGAATTTCAAACCCGAAAAATGAATTCGCAAAAAAAATTTTCAACACAAAAATATTGATGTATCACAAAAAAGTTATAGTCCCTATCAATTCATTTAAATTTCTGAAAAAAGATTCGAATTTTCTACCGAAAAATATTTTTTAGTTTGGAAGAGAATAATTTCATCCAAATTGTTTTTTGGAATAGGACAGATACAAATTGAAAGGATTTGAAGAAGAGAAGAGCCTAACAGTTTACACGAACCATTATTATCCAAAATATTATCATTGTCTCCACTATTTTTTTCCATTATTATATTATATTAAATTATTATATTATTATAATTATTAAGATTATATTTCCATTATTATAATTTTCGAATAAGCTTTTAGAGTCTTTTGATTTAAATTTAAAAAACTCAAATCCGGGCTGAGGCATTTTTCTGCGCTCATAAAGAAAATTATTGGTCCAAATCGTTCCGAAACCAACGGCCGTGCCACATTTAAGAAACCAGTTCCTGTTCGATCACTGAAGTTAAGCAACGTTGGGCGCAGTCAGCACTCGGATAGGTGCCCGCTCGAGATAACCGTTCGCCGTTAGCATGTTGATATAAGGCTAGTGCCCCCCTGTGTATTCAAATTTAATCGAAGTTCTAAACGAATAATTTTAATATTTATTATTATTATTACTATTATTATTATTTCGAAAAGTTCACTCACTGTAGTCGGAAGTGTCGTCATTAGATCCATTGACAGTGCCATCCGGAAGGATCTGCAGATGCCTATTTTTAATATACATCTGGATTTTCCTCGAAGCCCCTGTAATGTGTGACAAATTAGCCGATCTTTCAGCCCTGATACCCGAGTCACTAATGAGATCCACTGGCGTTGACCCTACTGCCCCTAAAACCATACCAATCGTCAAAACACTAAGCCCCGTACTTTTCCCATGAAAACACAACACTCCCGTTGTGAATAGTCCACTTTGCCCGAAGGCAATCAAAAACAAGAGAAAAGCCAACTGAAAGTAGGAACAACTGTTGTAACACTCCTTTCTCTTCCTCTTCTTCTTTTTTCTCACACTCACCAATCCATCAGACCCGAAATCTATCGATCTCGAAGAAGAGTCCCTTGAAATTTTCAAGTCTTCAATATCCAGATCAATCCCTAAATCAATTGGTCCAATCACAAGATCACTTTCCACATTCACCAAAGAAATTATCTCCTTTGAGCAACCTCGAACTAGAGGGTTGTTGAGGACTGATTCGAATGATTGATTCGAACACGGATGACTAGAGACAAGAGGTTTTCTTTCACTCCATGAGATTCGCGGGTCAAACCCACTCCTAAACCTTCCCTTCAATTTAAAACAAAATCCCCCAATCTTCGAAGATCTATGACTTTCGAAGGATTTATAAGATCGGACGTGACAGGTGGTCGATTGATTCGCATTGAAGCTATCCCGGAGCTCGGGTCGTTCATCCCCAAATCGCAGCTCTTCAATCCTTGATTCATTTCTCCATTCTTCAACAACTTTCTCATTACCTTCCTCAACCTCATCTTTCTCATTACCTTCCCCAACCTCACCTTTCTCGTAACCTTCCTCAACTAGCTCACTCCTCCTCCTCGACCTTCTGAACCTTCTTCTCCTGACCTCTGGTGAACTATCCACTTCCAATAAACCCTCACTCCAGGTTCTATGACGTGTTGAGGATTGGAGGAACCTCTGCTCCAACCAAGTAATTTCAAGGTTCCTCGCTTCTTGGGGGATGGTAAACCTCGAGATCGGGATGGGACACTCATAATTAAGCACCCTCGGCCCGCCCGTCTCGATCTCAGCGGGCATGATCCTCTCATCCACACTCCCTTTCGAGCCCCCCCTTTAAGAGGATTATCCAATTTTCAATCTTGACAACCACCCTTTTTTAAAAATCCTCTACTCTCATCAATTCTGCCTCGGCTGCGCTCTCGGGGAGGGTCCGCAACCATGCAGGCGCCACCTTCTTGATCCTCCTGCATTATCACACCCCACCTTCTTCTACCCTAATGGTTCACTAAAAGGGTTTGTTCGCGAAAATCGGGAACCACCGAATTAATCTCCTTCGTGGCATCTGGTCCAAATTTCCCTTCAAAATAAACTATCAAAAAAAAATCTCTCAACCACCCCAATCCACTAAAACTTTATTTTCTCGAAAGAGTCGCACAACCTTAATCTCCTCTTCACACCTCCTTAATTTTTACTCCTGCACTTCACATTCCATGACCCACCCCAATCCACTAAAACTTTACTTTCTCAGCAGAGTCTCACAACCTTAATCTCCTCTTTACTATCCCTATCCTTCCACAAATTTTACTTCTGCACTTCGCATTCTATGACCCACCCCAATCCACTAAAACTTCAACTTTTTCAAGAGAGTCTCACAAACTCTTGAAATTTCTCTCACTCTTTCCTCCACAAATTTCACTTCTTCACTTCACATTTCTTATAACCTAGCCCAATCCACTAAAACTTCACCAACCTTTGGTCAAGTAACACAAAATCCAGACACGTGCCAACTTATAAGAGAGGGAACTTATGAGAGAGGAAGCTTTGAAGAGAGGAAACTTTTTTCTCTCAACTTCTTGTGAATATTCCTAAATAATTAGTAGAAGAGGGTTGATAGGAGAATCTGGGGTTATCGCGTAGGTCGGATGGTGCCGGTGCGGCGTCCGAGAAACTACTGCCGCGGTTCTGTTCTCCGTTGGGGCAAAAGCGCTCTCGTGGAGAGACCAACCGAGACTGGAGCACGAAGACAGCACACGGAGCACACGATACTAGTCGAGAGCCGGCAGTCGAGAGTGAAACCAACACGGGCGCAAAGATCTCTACTCTCACCAACACTGGTCCATCGAATTCATTCCATCCCATCCATAATCCCGTTCGTCCCGTTCCGTCTCATCTTGGATCGTCCCGTTCCCATTCGTCCCATCCCGGGGCGAAGCAGCACGCGACAGATCTGGATCCTCTTCTCCGCTACCGCACCTTCACCTTCACCTTCGCCAACATCCCCTTTCTCTCTTTTTTCCTCCCTTCCAGTCTCTCCTCAAGCACTTGTCTTATTCCTCGTTAGTATTCTTCACCTCCTTTCCTACCTCACGTGTCCTTTTGTTCTCCTTTATGTCTCCTTTGGTGGCTCTTTATACCTCTGTTCACCTCTCCTTACATCTCCTTCCGTGGGTCTGTAGATCTGATTTTAACTCTCTGACCTTAGAGACACTTGCTACCTATCTTCCAGTGTATCTTCATATCTCTTGCGTTATTGGACTTTGCTACTCCTTACTTACAAATTTGTGATTTGTTGTGCTTTTCTGTATTCAGTTTGCTTAAGGTTTATTAGATAACTGTAGATTTGTTACTTTTTCCTTTTTTCCGAGGAGTTGACAACTCGAATGCAAAAGATACACCTTCTTCTGAGTTAAGGATAATTCGAGACAGTTCAGAATATTCCAGATACTTCAAAATATTTAAAATAATTCATGCTAATTTCCATAGTTCAAGATGATTAAGGATATTCCAAGATTCTTCATTAGATTTCAAGCTACTTCAAGATATTTCTCGATACTTCAGGATATTCCAAGATACTCCCGGATAATTCACAATACTCAAGATAGTTTACATATTTCAGGATATTACACGTACTTCAGGATATCTCACATACTCCAGGATACTTCAGGATATTTCACATGCTGTAAGATACTTCATAATATTTCAAGATATTTCAAGGTTCTTCTGGATATCAGATATCCCAAAAAACATCAGAATAATTCAATGTACTTCCGGATAATCCACATGCTTCAAGATACTTCACATACTTCAGGATATTTCACGTACTTCAAGTTACTTGGAGATATTTCAAGATACTTAATGATATTCAGAGATAATTCTGTATATTCCAAGCTACTTTAGGATAATTCACATACTTCGAGATACTTCACATACTTTAGGATATTTCACGTACTTCAAGTTACTTGAAGATATTTCAAGTTACTTCATGATATTCAAAGATACTTCAGGATATTCATAGATATTTCAGGATATTCCCAGCTACTTTAGTATAATGCATATACTTCAAGATACTTCACATACTTAAGGATATTCCACGTACTTTGAGTTACTTGAAGATATTTCAAGTTACTTCATGATATTCGAAGATACTTCAGGATATTCAGAGATATTTCAGGATATTCCCAGCTACTTAAGTATAATTCACATACTTCAAGATACTTCACATACTTAAGGATATTTCACGTACTTCAAGTTGCGTGAAGATATTTCAAGCTACTTCATGATATTCAAAGATACCCCAGGATATTCAGAAATATTTCAGGATATTCCCAGCTACTTTAGTGTAATTCACATACTTCAAGATACTTCACATCCTTTAGGATATTCCACGTACTTCAAGTTACTTGAAGATATTTCAAGTTACTTCATGATATTCAAAGATCCTTCAGGA
>WSXT02161628.1:0-10047 GCA_011762715.2 Neuroterus valhalla | reverse complement strand
ATAATAATAATAATAATAATAATAATAATAATAATAATAATAGCATGGCTCCGCGTGGAAATGAATTTTTCACTTTCCTTAGTTTTATTTTCTGTAGCTCCATCCATGCATATTGGAGGCTCAAGCTTGACAAGCAAACTCAGCCTGTATTTCGATCCACAAAACAGTGTGCGAAAGGAAGTTCAAATCATAAAATTCCTTCAGAGTTATCGTTTCGTCAAATTACAGATGGAGAGACCGACATACTTAAAAAACATGTTCTTGAAAAACATTTTTCCTTCCCTTCGATCGAAAGAACGTATCTTTGGCATCAATTTTGATGCAGATATAGCAAGATTTGTGCGTTTGTATGATCACACGCACGCCGCGCCCTCTGTAACAGCGGAAGCAAAAACATTTTATCGAGCACGCCAATAGAAGGGACTGTGCCGCTACTGCCGCCAGCCAGTAGAGTCGCTAACCAATGTCGCTTTTGTTTTTGCGAAAAATGGAATTTATTTATTTTAGAAAAGTGTGATTATATTTTGTTTCTCATGTGTATTAAATGCCTACCCCTGACCAGCAGCAGTTGCTCCGCTCGTATTCGCACATATCGGGGCAGGCATTAAAATTAAAAATTAAATTAAAACGCTTTTCCGACCAGCTATAAAGAAAAATAGTATGTACTACACGGGCCTGAGGTGAAAACCCCTGAATTGTACGGGAATTTCCAACTTCCTGACCTCGTGGTGTAATTTACTACTACTGACAATGGAGGTCTCAAACCTTCAAAAATTGATCAGAACTGAATAGATCCAAATTCACGTGAATCTAATACTTTACATCACAAATGATGAGGATGTAAAAATAATAATTTTCCGCCAAACTATGAGTGATATTCAGAAAAAGTAAGCAACAATTTTGAAGGACTTTTTGGGGCTAGGAACTATATTTTGGACCTTCTATCGTATTTTGCATCGTTCTGCTATTGGAGACTAACCATTCCTTCTATTGAAAAACTATCAAGAGTAATTTTGAGAGGCTATCTTTTCCATTTTACTTTTCCGAATCTGCTCTTTTCAGTAATCAATATGGTACATTTTTTTCCTTTAAAACATGGAAAACCTCAAAATTCCGTGTCCAATGACTCCGAAATAAAAACCCGACAGTAATTAAAAAAGCAGAATCTGCGAATGCAGTCGGAAATCCATTGCTTCTGAAAATAATGAAAAGCTACCAAAAGAATCGACACATGAAAGTATTCTCGCGGCTGATATAACAATGAGAGAATTATAAGATCGAAAATTTTCGAGGCATTCAAAATTGGTTTCTAAAATTTATTTCTGTGCAAAATGATTAGAGCCAGTTTCTGTTCTAATGACAATGAAGTCCAAAAACCTGATGCAACAAAAAGTTCAAACAAAAAGCTCAGAAATTCCCGGGAATTTTCTGAACTGTATAGTAAGTTACCCTAATAGTAACTATTGATACTCTCGGAACTGGCTGAGTAAGGTACCATTTGATAAAGAGGTTTGAGGAAACTTTTGTATAGTTTTAAGAAGTCTTCAAGATGAGAGGAAGGAGCTAAAAAAGTTCGCAAGAGAGGTAAGCAGGTGCTGTGTGGTCAGTCAGGCAAGGTGGAGTAGAGTACATCTAAGGGTGATAATTGGGTGTGAGAGTGGTGGAATGGTGGTCCAGAGATAGGTACTAGTAAGGTACGTACTAAAAGAGGGGGAGGAAGGGCTGCAAATAATATGATGAAGTGTATTAAAAAGAGGTTATTACGAAGTTCAGCTAGGGTACACTTGAACTTGAGTATGAAGGACATTTGATCAGCTCTATAATTGATAGATTAGAAGTGACAATAAATTTGTAGCAGAGCATTAGACTGAAAGTTGGTATGAATAGGAAGAGAAATTCAGGATGGTCATGGAAGTGACTAGGATGCAGATTGCAAAGTAAAAGATTGAGTTATATTAAGGCAAAGAGAAGATTAGAGCTGAGGGAAAGGGTCTAGCAGAGGACTTTAGGGTTTCGGGATATCAAGGAAGGCTTGTTGGTGAAACAGTTGTAGTAAAGATGAAGGTGGAGGCATATATGAAGGGTAATGAAGGGAATCTGGGATTGATGTTACGGAGGTCTTCAGAGTATAGAGAGTGAACGGAATAGTCGATTGACATTGGTATGAAAAAAAAGAGGTAAGGTTGTAAGTATATGATAATCAAAAATGAATATGGGTATCAGTGATAGTGGATCACACGAACATCTCATGTGGCTTTAAACTCATGTAGAAAATTACGCAAAGTAAGACGCATGTTCCAGTGGTAAGCGACGTCAATGTCATGCCTCAATAGACAAGTATTACAGATATGAAATTTCTAGTATCCCTGAAATGTGAGACAAGATGAAAAACTGAATGGAGATCGGAAAATGGCAAGCGTAACTTTGAGCAGGGTGGAAAAAGTAGAGGGGTAAATTGTAAAGGAAGGATGAGAGATCGACTTGGATTTGCAATGTAGAGGGCTTTTGACACGATAAAAGTTTCCTTTTCCACCTTCTATATCACCTATTCTTCTGAAGTGGCATTTCAGAAACAGTGGGTTGGTCTATTTATATAGAGTGTGACTGTCAACCTGACATGTTTTCTCTCAACATATAGTCGCAATCCTCACTCGTGTCCTTTAGTAGGTTGATACAGGAAGAGTTTCTTGTTCATTTTATGCAAAACACCTATAAAGTGCAAGTCATGCTGAAAGAAGGGAGTATATGAAAAATTCGATGGTGTCAGTTGTCCTTTTTTACAGTCGTGGAAGCTGCTTCGGAACACTCTTCTGAGCCAAGATTGAAGCCTGAATCCCAAATTTTTGAGGAACAAATGGATAGATTCTAAAGATACGACACCTAAAGTTAACACTACATGAGGAAAACCTCCCTCCTGATAAATGTTGAATCAGACAGAATCAGCTTTATGGAATTTTTTTATAGAATTGAAATTTTTTGTGCAAAAAATCTTCAAGGAAGTGAGAAATTCGTATTTCAGATAATTGAATTCCATGTTAAAATTATTATCGCAGATTTTGAAAGAGAAGTATTCAGATTAGAGAATTCGTCGAGGACATTGAAGGAATTAAAAATTGTAAAACATTGGTACAATTAAGGCCTCCATCGAAAGAATTTTATTTTTGATGAATTGTAGATTTTCAAGAACTGAACGTTCTTCTTTAAATTTCTGTACAGTCCGTACGTTCATACTAGGGTTTATACTAAGCGTATGGACTTAGAAAGGTAAAAAGGAAGTTTGGAAGGGGTAGTAAGCGTTGATTGTGTCAAAGTGAAGGCACTGCGAGAACTGAATTGAAAGTTTTATTATTGCGAGCACTCTGGTTTGTAAATTGTCTCAATATAGTCTTCTGTATTTATTTAAATTCGATATTGTCTTATGCAGAATGATACAATAAAAAATTATAAGATCCGGAGAGTTCGGAATGAGGAGTTGAAACATTTCAGGTATTGAAAGTATTGTAGTACTATAGAATGCTGTTTTTTAATTCAGAATGGAAAGTTTGGAAACATTTGAGTGTAGTCTGCATAAGTTTCTTCTTAAGCTTAAAATAAAATAAAAGCCTTTGGATGATATTGTAAGATTGAAATTTCTTATAATATCGAAATATTAGTAAAACTGATCTACCTTGATGCGAGCAACCATTTGACAGCGCATCAATTTTGATGCAGGAGTTGAAAAAGAAGAGGTACTACAGTCAATCTGTCACAAAAATGCCGTTTTTGGAAAAAAATATCATAAAAATTCCTTTTTGCGGAAATCGCTATAAGAGCATTCAAAAAGCTTAACCTCAAAAATGCGGGATCGTTCAGTGGCGGGTTATTAAGAAAACTCAAAAAGTTTTTGGAGCTGATATATCTCAGAAATGGTAGGTTTTTGAGAAGTTTTTCAAGGACAAAAAATGTTCAGGGTACTGCTTTCTACAACTTTTCTAATTAGATCGACATGCTGCGATGAAAGGTGCAATTGATAGATAGCGCCTAAGTACCAAACAAAAGCGCATTTTCCATGTTTCACGCTCAACAACAATTACAAGCACATTTATGTATAGCTCGTTGGATATAAATTTTTGAAAATCTGCTTTAATCACCTTCAGTACTGAAGTCAGCATAGTTTTGGGAAGAATTATTATTAATAAATATTATTTCTTAATAACAATTTATCATAGTTAGGAATAATTTGAAAGTCCTACACACAAAAAATGATGATCGCCCTTGGAAACAATGGCAAATCAACGGTGACAGGTTTGTCACGCGATAACTCGTGAACGGTAAGTCGGATAAGAAAAGTTTTTATATAAATTTTGTAGGTTTTTTTAGGTCAAATAACCTTTTTATGAACAGTTTTGCGACGAAAAATTTTTTCCTGTACCAAAAAGCGAGAAAACGCTTTTTTGGTACTTTAGCGCCATCTGTTGATTGCACTTTTCATCGTAGCATGTCGACCCAATGAAGAAAAATGCAGAAAACATTGCTCACAACAGTTTTTGTTCCTACAAATTATCCCAAAAATCTACCGTTTCCGAGACATATCAATCCCAACAACTTTTTGAGTTTTCTCAAAAGCCCGCTCCTGAATGATCCCGCATTTTTCAGATTAAGTTTTTTGAATGCTCTCCTAGCGATCTCCGTAAAAAATGTTTTATGGTATTTTTTCACCAAAATTGACAGATTGACTGTACTAAGAATATAATTCACATTTACCGTGTCTACACCAAAGAACACGCAAGTTTGTGTGAAAATCTTTTGACCTATAAGAAAAATTGTCATGCTGAGGTACTGTAGGCAAAAAGAAATTACGAGTGAGGATCAGAGAAATGGAAAAGCGAGGGAGTTCTTCCGTGAAACAGGGGCAATCGTCCGTAAGAAAAGAAATTGCTGCAGAAAGTTTTAATCGCTAATTACGTCGAGTGACCCTGTGTAGGTGTAGCTTATGGGCAAGGCTGTGGGAAGGTGAATACCAAAGGTACGTGCACTAGCTATTGGTTGTGGATTATAAAGCTTGATGTTACAAAATGAAGGGGGAAAGAAACTTCCTGAACACGTAGGGACGATGTATCCGTTTTAGCGTGTCCGTTTGGCGTAATGACGCCACTAGGTTGGTACATCACGCGCAAACTGTCTGCTGGTCTGTACCGAGTTTCTAAAAGAGTTAGCCATTCCCAGGGACTCAGGTTAAACTTTATTGGCTCACTTTACAAGTTTCAAGGATTTTGTTTTGTAGCCGGTGTTCAATCTCATTATCAATTTTTACTTTATCGTTTGTCAATGTAAAAACCATTTTCTCATTTCTGGTCTTTTGTCAGTTATTTTTCAAATGTAGCTATCTTCCTATTATCCCATTAGCAGAAATAGATGGAGTCGCTTTGTTATGTAGTTGAGGTGTCAGCTTTCCTAGGAATGTTCTCCGTTCTTGGGAGTATCAACATTTAGGAATCCTTTTAACGTTTAAGATTCCACGCAGGCTGGGTATTAAGTTTGAGTCTTGCAGAGTCCGAAGCACCATACGGTACTCCATACGGACGGGTGAGATCCTCGTTTTTTGAAAGAGCACGTTTCTGAAACAATAGGAGACCCTTGAGAAAAGCGACGTATCTCGGGAAAGCTCTTCCGCATAATGAGGCTGGCCTCATTTCTCTTAGGATCTAGGGGTGCTGACGAGGGTCACCCTTCCCGAGATAAGATTGTGATTCTTGAGAATGCATACTAGTTATTAGGTAGATGACTCAAGGGATCTGCTTGAGAGAAAATCTGATATGCTTGTAACAGATTTAAAAGCTTTTTTCAGAGCAATTATCTCCTAATTTTCATTTTCTTGACTTATGTCTCAATAATCCCCTTAGTGAAATTGTATAGAAGACTGTGTTTATCTTCAGTTACAATGTTTCTTATGACTGTACTGTTTGGCGTTGTATAGCATTATGATTTTGATGTGAGGAGATCTGGGTGAGTGTGAGTGAACTAAAGTGGATTTAGGCTCCAAATTGAACGCGTTTCCTTTATGCGGTATGAGAGTCCTTCGATGTAAGGATACGGTAGCATTCGTGAAAGGACGTTGAGTTTATCCCTGAGGGGAGATCTTACGAGTGCTCAGGATCTCTTTGACGAAGTCAGGAAAGTACCGGTATATCGAAGTTTTCAGCCAATGCAGGAAAGCCGGCTCTTACAGAACAGCATCGACGCAATCATTCTGTTGGGTCGCCTGGAAGCCTCTCCTAACACTGTCGGGACGTCTTTGGTTGTCCGCCACGGCCATTAACCGTATTGTTTTGCCCTCGAAAGCTATCTCAGCCTTTACGGTGGAGCTTTATATCCAAGACCATAAGATTAGCATTTGCTTAACTTCGCCCCCAGACTATGTATTCACCCCTGTGCCAATCTCTTACAAACATTCAAAATGGTTACTAAGATTTGCATTACCAAGATATTTTCCAGTTCAGCTAAAATATTCCCTAGTTTTCCATACAATTTTGGAAAATTGAAGCCTGGACCCACTTCAAATCTTAGGACCAGCTTATTTCACGCACATCATCTCCTCTCTTCAATTCATGTATAACAACCCTAATTTTTCCATTCTCGCAATTTAAAATTTGCAATAATTACTCGAAAAGAAATATTGAATAGAGTAATTGAGAAGGCTTTTTTCTGATGGAATAACCTAGGTAAGAGATCAGAAGAGGATCATATTCAGGAGTCGTCTCCAGAGCATATACCAGAAAATTTTCCAATATTTTCAAAAATATATCTCCAGAAATCCTGGGAAAATTCTGAGCAAAATAATAAAAAGAGTTTATTCAGCGATTGTTTGGAAAAAGAGGAGATAGAGGGTAGGGATTCATCTCCGCGACTTTCGATGCGTTAGCCAGAAATATGCGAAGTCACTTCTACTCGTGAATTTTGCATTATTGTGGCAAGTCGACGAACGGAAAATGATAAATGGAGGAGCGGTGCATTTCTTCGTAAATATTCGGAATTTTCGTGGAATATGGAATCGAAGGTGCTAGCATTCGGGAAACTTTTGAGGTGGATTTCAAGTACGGAAATGCGAAGAAATGACAAAACGAAGAGTGGTTGAATAATGGCAATGTAACGCACCTCATTCCCTCTCTAGTTGTAAGTTTTCAAGATTACGCAAAATATGTCTATGCGTAAGACGCAGTTTCAATAGTAATAAAATAGGGTGATTATCAAGAAACCTTATATTCTTCTCAGGATATTTGAAACTATTTCTAGCTGCCCGTCGTCCTGCGCACAGTTTTGCTGCAGGACATCAATTTGCAGCGCACATGAAGATTTGCAAACTTAGTAACCTTTTTCTCATCAGAGTTGATTACATTTCTGCTTCCACCAAGTCTACTTTCAGGATGTTTTTTTCTGTTTCTTATACGTTTCATCAATCCTCAGAAAGGGTCTTGCTCCACCATCTAATAAACACTATATTTGTTCTATCCTATCAAAGCTGATGATATTTCTAGGTCAATCAACTCAAGGATCACAAAGTTCCTCCTATTCACATGCAGTCCCCATTTCTAAATCTCTGGATCTATCAAAATAAAGATGCAAGATTACTAGTTCCATTTGGTCAATCCCGACACACATGCTCTACCTCAATAATTTCTTCTTTCGTAGCAATCCTGATAATGCTTGTGGTCCAAACGCAAAATATTGACTACGACTGTAGCTTGATCCAGCCAATTTACACCATAATTTTCCTTCATCTACCAATTTTCAGGAAATTTTTAGCTATGCCGACTTGATAGTCTTTATGTCTAATCATTTTTCTCATCAGATTGAAGAAATTTGAGCTTCAACTGATGCTTGGATCCAGGAGTATG
The DNA here is from genome assembly GCA_011762715.2 of Neuroterus valhalla. Taxonomy (NCBI): domain Eukaryota; kingdom Metazoa; phylum Arthropoda; class Insecta; order Hymenoptera; family Cynipidae; genus Neuroterus; species Neuroterus valhalla. The sequence goes on along the minus strand of WSXT02161628.1, from coordinate 2,173 downwards.
CTAAATACCTATCGGTTTCATCACTCACTCGTGAACTGGTTATAGGACACACGCAATCACTCATTATATACTGACAAGTTGCAAGGAACATGCAAAATGACTATTCTTACTCTGTCAATCTGACCTACACGTGTCCTGAGTTCTGTCCAATTCTAACATTCTTTCCTGTCCATTTCATCAATTCCTAAAATACATGATCGTTATACTGTACGATACGAAGTACACAATTGAGCTGCCGCATCGCAGAAGGGCACATAAACTCATTTCGCTGAGAGTGCGGAGGCCTGTAACGGCAAAGGTTTGAGTGACGTTCGCAGGCCTCCCCACTCCCAGCAAAAAGAGTTTATGTGCCCTTCTTCGATCCGGCAGCTCAGTTATATCGATCGAATCCAAATTCTGAAATTTACGACACTTGACGCAGGAGATTCCAGTTCCTAGCAGATTTATTTTCATACAGAGCTACTTCTTCAACATAAAAGGTTTCTTTCCGTAATGGATTTCTCGTTCCCTTTTTCAATACAAGAGGACATCAATATTGGAGAAGCATAGGTGACTCTGAGACACCGCAGTGGAGTACTTGGCACATACGTGATCATACACTCACTAACACACTCTGTTGAAAACGTTGCAACGATCGTCAATATTTTATTAGATCAGCTCAGTTGACTCTGAAGAGAACCTCGTAGATGACTTCGCTTCTAGGGTGAAACCTATATCTTCAATCGTTTCTCTGGACTTCTTAACATGTTTAGGAAAGCACATATTTGTGAACATGGTTTTATAAAACATCCTTGCAAATCGATTTCTTTGGGGGTCTGAATTTTCAGATTCATTTTAATGATCACACCCACGTTATAATTTTTGCCAAAAAATCACAAATTATTCTATAACGCAGGTCTGCTTTTATGGTACGTTTTATTTGATTCCCCAGGCTCTAATTAGAGCAGCCTTTTTCCCTCATGTGCTAGATGTGCTAGTGGCACTTATTTTCCCAAGTCAAGGATTTATTTTCTCATCAAATTGAAATTCGTTCTCTCATCATTATAGAGTTCCTGAGCTGTGTTCCTCGTAAAGTGTGCTTTTAGAAGTTTGAGCAATAAAAAGAGAGCTTATTCAGTCTTTTTTCCCTGTGGAAGGCCCTTGGCTGTAAAAGAGAGCGCTTTTCACAAAGCGTCGTGGCGTTGTATGCCTTCAGGAGAGCTGCTGGCCTTGCTGGAAACGCATTTCAATTCGCTTGGAATGATACCACCCTTCTTATTTCATATGAATATATTTCCGTTCATGGCGTGCTGGTTGTACGACAGAAAGGCGGAAGGGGCGGGGATAGGGGTCGCAGCATTTAGTCTGGAGCAGCACTTTATCCCTTAAATACCCAGAGGTATTCTTTCACAGAATTGTGGATCCCCTCTCCTCTTCTTTCCCTCTTCTTCTCTTTTCCTCCTTACCATCAAGCTTGAATGCCGCTTTTCGCCTAAACTTACTTCCTTGGAGGATGGAGAAGTTACCTATTTTCCGTGTTTGTCTTCTCACTGTGGAATTTATACACTTCTCTCGCTTTGGGAAAAACCCGAAGTTGCTATTAATCTAAGACTATGTAACTCAGCTTCTTTCCATCGCAAGTGCCTTATTGCCCCCGACTTAACGATTTCCCTCTTAACTTCTTTGATTCCAAGCATGCTATTCTTTTAGACAATTTCTATTGTTTAAGATTAACCTTGCCATTTTTTATAACCAAGATAGACGGTAGGGAAGCTCCATGCAGACTCAAATTTTGTTACCTTATAGTGATGAGGTTTCTAATTTATGACGGCTTATAGCACTTGTGGCGGGTGGTAAGGCTTACTTTTAATTTTAGGAGCTTAATGGAGTCGATGGCGACCCCTTTCCCGGGGTGTCCAAAAATTATAACCATCTTTTGCGAAGAATGAACACTTTGAAACTTTAAAGAACGAGTGTCTTTTGACGCTATATATAATAAAAAAATTCTTTTGACACAGTATAAGTACAGTTTATAATTCACAGTTTAATTTCAGATGGTGGTGCTGCCGTATTTTCTAAAAAATGACGATAATCGTGATGCTTGTATTTCAATCAGTTAATTCGTTGGGTGCTCTTAGAATCACATAAAGACGATTAGCAAACAGCTCATATGAAGAGTTCAGCAGAGCCATCA
>WSXT02161617.1:0-10047 GCA_011762715.2 Neuroterus valhalla | reverse complement strand
CAAGATGTGAAATTTCAGACGATTCTAATACTTTCTCAATCATAAATGGTGAGAATGTAAAAAATTCAATCGATTTATTCTATGAGATAATGATTCGAACTTTGATACTCAAGCACAGATTATTGAATCAAATAACTGTTGGGCGTTTTTGATAACGCGCTAGTGGCTAACGAAAATTTATTCGTTCGCTATAATATCGTAGGCTATGTCGAAAATATTTGACCTGGAAGGATGAAATTTCGCATGAATACTAATCTACCCAAGAGTATCAAAAGAAAAATATTTTCTTTCTCTGTTCGGTTATAGCTTTCTACTATTTTGTTATTTTTTCGTGTTATGATGTTTGATGAAATAAGAAAATCAAAGTAATTCTGCAGCCTACGAAACCCTCTTCTCGGATTGATTATAATCTGTAACCACGGGAGTGAACCGTGCCAATATTTGACTTGATGATCCCAAAAAAAATATTGAATAATAAATATTGTAAAGCAAGTTTTTCCAAGTTTTCAAACTCTTTCCAGTCTAATTCTTCGAAAATACTATAAAATAATAAGCGTAGTCTTTTACATTGAACATTTCACTGTTTCACTATTTTTGCAGTAATAATGCTAATTATTTTATTATATAATATAGTTATATAATACGAAATTTTGGCACGATTTTCTGTAGAATTAAAGACAAAGATGCGCATCTAAGATGATTTTGATAAAGTCTTGTAGATCGCATTACCATTGAAGGTTCTGGTAAGCTCTATGTTGAACATTTGTAACTCACGGAGACTTCAACCTTGATTAAGTCCAGATCCGTGGAGTTCTATAAAACTTTCTAGAGATTGAGGTACACTACCACAGTAGGATAAGTTGTATGTTTTAACTGCTTTTGCAGCCATACATTTCAATGATAATTTGGTTTGAGTCCGCAAAATTATTTCAGCAACACCTGAAAAGCATGTGTTCATTTAATAGTAAAGTAAGTTGACCTAATTGACATAAGGATTGCTACAACATTTTCTCGTTACAAAATTCAACATTTTTCAAGCATGCAAAGTAGGGTGGATAAAAAAGTATCAAGTCTAGAAATTTAAAACGCGATAAAACGAAAATTTAATCTACTTATAGCCTGCGGTCGGGCGTTCTACGATTAAAAATTTGTTAAGTTTTAGGTTTCGACAAATTTTTTTCTTACTTGAATTTATAAACGAGAAATTATATTTCTTACAGGGTTGCTACCCTGGGAATTTCAGACTGGTCTGGAGAAAGTCAGGGAATGTCAGGGAAAACCTAAAATAGTCAGAGAATTTTCGAAAAACTGCACTTGAAGTTTATAAAATTCTCTATGACTATTGCTACTAAAAATGTTGAAAGATGAATTTCAAGGGAAACATTTTTGCGCCATTACATTCTTCATCTTCAGGGTGTAATTTTATTTATATGCCTGAAAGAAACTCTGAGAAGGGAAAGTGTAAAAATGGCCAGGCGAAACAAAGAGAAAGTTAGGGAATTTAAGAATTAGGGTTTTGTACTAACCCTGTTTCAACCGACGCGCTCGGGTGGGTGACCGTTCGGGATTCTTGCTTACAATTAGTCGTGTTTCCACTGCGTTTGACTACTGTCGAGCGGGAGATTTGGCGCCGAGAATGGGTGTGGACATTCGATAGCATCGAATGTCCACATCTAAACTCGCCTGTCGGTAATAAACAGCGCTCGGGAGTTTTAGTTTTCTGCAATTTTCCCCTCCCCTGACAAAATGTCCAGGTGAATGCGAGGGTATTAAATGAAAATTTGTCTGCAGACGGTAGGGGCTTGATAGTATAAAAATCCCTCGGGATTGAGTACGTCAGGCATTGCTTGGAGGCTTATTATGAGAGTCAGGATAATAGGGGATTTCGAGAAGGGATTTAAGTTGAAGTGTTTAATGTCTGACGATTTCCTGCGGGAGGGGGAATATAGATAAGTAGAAACCCGAAAAGGGTATACATGTAGTAAAAATCTAGTCTTATCTACTAACCCTGTTTTATGAAGTCCAAAAAAGTAAAAAAATCTAGAATCTCTAAAAAATAATTAACGAATATGTACAAGTGTACACGGTTTGAATTTCTTGGAAATCTGTTGGAGAACTTTTTCTATTAACATTTAATAAAAAAAAACTCAGAATTAATTCCAGACCGGCATAATATCGATTAAAAAATGTATGTATTATTTTCATATAGCTTTTAGATTTTTTATTATCTGGGCCTTATAAAAAATATACTTTCTCACATATAATATCAAATAAAGAATCTGAAAAATTCGTAAAAATAGGCATATTAGGGAAATAAAACATTAGCAATTCTTCCAAATATCTGAAGCTGAAATGCAGCTAAAATTTGAAGCGTTTCAACTTTTAATTCTTCTCCAATTTGAAGCTCTCCAAGATTATCAGTTTTCAAAGTAGAGTGTTTGTAAAACTTGAATAGATAGAATTTGATTCTGTGTTTTCCATTTTTCCTTTTCTTTCCTATATACTAGACTAATGAAAAAAATTTAGGCTTTTTGAAACTTCAAGTGGAAATTTTCTAACATTCAAATGTATCATATCGTTAGAAATTTAAAAAAAAGTTAAAGGAGTTGAAAATTTGTAATTTCAATCACAATGATTTCCAAAATCCAAAGCTTTGAAAATTTCGTTTCTGAAAATTCAAAACTTTCAATTTGGATGATTAAAAAATGCAAAGTTATGGAATTTGATATTTTAAATCTCAAACTCATTCTCAATATAAGGGTTTCAAGTTCTAATGCCACCAAAATTCAAACTACTTTTAAGGCTTTCAAATTTGATGAATTTCAGAATTTGAAAACTAAATTTTTTGACTGGGTACTTGGGTCATGAGAAATAATCATGAGAGCTCTTTAGTTACAACCACGGTTTCAACTGTAAATCTCGACAGTTTTGAAAATGAAAAGTTCAACTTACTCTTCCAAAAATCTCATGGGAAATAAAAATATTAAAATTGGAGGGAATCCAAAAATGAAAGCTATTTAATTTGACATATCGTAATGGTCAAGAAGTTTATTAAGTATTTTAATTTTTTTTCAAAACAAAACAGGCGGAATGTGATTCACGAAAAGATGAGATTTCCTAATGTGCATTTTTCAAATTCCAACCGTTTCTGAATATTCAATTCGGAAACATCGAATTTATTATCCTGAGGGTTTCAAATTGAGCAATTTCAAAGTAACGCGTTTCTAAAGCAGAATAATAGCGCATATAAAGCTTCCTTATAGTGAAAATTGATGTTCCTCATAATATTTTTTGAATACATGAAGAAATGTAGATATTTAGTTCCTAAACTTAATTCCATTTTCAAAATTGGTTTGTTTTATTTGTCACCTATGCAAATTTTTCAGATTTCATAGAAACCTTGTTTATTCAAGAAAGCTGAATAACTTAGTCTTTAATAAAAAATGATATTCTAACCAAAACAAGACTGTGATAAAAATTAATTTTCAACAAACCAGTCGTTGCGGCTTCATAAGGGGTTTTTCCTTGACTATTTACTGTGTCCATATGGGCTCCAGCTTCTATCAATCCCATTATTATTGCGTGTAGAGTCATAAAATCACTGAAAATATTCTTATTATTTCATCAAATTTTTCAGAATAAAAGTAAGATCCTATTACATAAAATGCTCCTTCGGAGACGAACCTTATTGGTTTTTCATAGCTAACAATTACGTGAAGTGGTGTATTTCTCTCGTTGTCCATTGCATTCACATCAGCACCGCATTGAACTAACAATTTTGCTGTAGCTGCACAAGGAAATCTGTAAAAATTCGAGCATTCTCAGAAAGAATCAGCTAGAAGTAAATAAAAGTAACCTAATAATAATATAAAAATTTAAATATGTAAATTCAAATATAAACACTTACTTGCATACATCATTTGTGTGAAAATCATCAACAGGAGTTTCAGCGTTCACAGACAGATGTAAAAGAGTCTGCCCATCTCGGAGAGTAGCTTGAAGTGCACATAATTTATGCACCAAATAGTGGGCTTTGCCAAGATCAGCGTTATCTTCTCCTTTCTCATTCAGAGTTATGAGTTTAGTTAGAATCGTCAAGATGTAGAGAGTCGTTGTGATGTTTGATTCCATCTCATCCTACAAAATTAATCATAATCGAAATTTGAAAATAAATAAATATTCTATCCATTATTCATACATTTAATGATCGCCTAGAACCTTTCTACCTGTTCTGACACACATATGTCTCGATTCTAGGAAATTGAAGCACTGGAAACTCACTTTACTTACGATAAACTGATCAACATCATCCTTAGGCTCTGGATGATGGATCTTAGTTTTATTTCTTTCTATTTCTATGACACTCGCTTCCAGAACACTTAAGACTTGCGTAAATTGGAGATGGACACCCACGTGAATCATCTGGGAGAATACCTGAATAATAATCAAAATTATATCTTGAACTACATTGGCTTCAAAACATATAAAGCGATCAACGAGGGGGTTACCACTTAACTCTCAGGTGAACAGAAGATTTTTAAGATATCGAAAATTCACGAAGGCTCGTATACCAAATTTCAAGAGTGATCAACCTGTCAGTTGTGGATCACACAAAGAAATGATAGTCAACTTGGAAAAAATGTATAATTCACCTGAGCAAATCTGAGAAGGTCCTTGACAACTGAAATGTTATTTAACTGTCTCAATTTTAAGGCTCGAAGCCACAGGTCAATGCATCTGTCGAATCGAGCTGCATCTGCAAAAACTGCTCCTCGGTAGATAATTGGATGTGGCACTTCCGGATTGTGGATCCCTGGAATTCCCAGAATATTTCGATTTAATGTCAAAATTGAAGGGCTTCTTCACAGTTCTAAAATTCTCTCAATATGAATATTTTACAAAACTCTAAAGGAACAAAACTCGGAGCTAATCTTAGATACGTTACCTAATATTCTTTCCCTAATAACCAGCGATTCCATGTGAAGGGCGTTCTGGTCATTTTTAATACTCGATAATTGTGCCAAATTTTCACACTCTCGCCAGTTTTCGTACGCTGGCACTGGTTCAGACCTTTTCTTACATATTATATTTGCATGATCACTGTACCTGGAACAAAGGAAAAGTGATAATGCTCATTTTGGAACAGATATTCTGTTATGTCTCGAGACCCAGATTCAATTGAAAAAATAATAAATATTACTAAATAAGAAACAATTTATGATTAAAGAGTAAATGACTTTGAATCTCGTATTTATTTATTACCTAAGTTGCATTCCTTTCTTTAAGTATGAGTAGGCCCAACTGAGACAATAATTATCCTTGTCGTTTGCGTATGAGGCTCCTAGTAATTCGTAAGCTTCTATAGTTTCTTCTTTTGTGACCTCTTCTCTTGACACTAGACATTCCACAACGTGTCTTCTCGTCCGCTCAGCAGCTGCGATCAATGGAGTCATCCCACTCACGTTCTTTGTCATTTTCGTACCGTGTTTCAATAACTCGGATACTATTTTACAGTGTCCACACTCCGATGCAAAGTGCAAAGCTGTTGCACCACAATGTGCCCTTTCATTTGGATTTGCACCGTTTTCCAAAAGGAAACTGACCTGGATTTACGATATTAATATGTTTCAAGCATTTGATTACTAGTCATTGAGTGAAAATATGTTTAGTATTGTTTTCCGATTGAAAATTTGTTTTAAAACTAAACCCTCGGCAGAGATAAGACATGCTCAACAGAATCTGTTCGGCTGAGACCTTTGTGTAAACTGTGAGCATATGCGTATATACATACTTCATTATTTGTTCATATACTACGACATAAAACATAAAATCCTTGGACAGGAACTTCTTGCTCTACTATATAAACATGCTTTTACATCGAAGAATTTTGGTTTATTTAACGTTATCCCTGCCAAAGCTTCAGCCGTTCTATTAAATATGAAGCGTGGGATAAAAATATATATCGGTTAGACTCAGAAAATAGTTTTATCATCTGCATTTTTTCATAATACAGAACATTAATTCAAAAAAAATTCTCAATCAGTCGATTTCTCAGAAGGATTTTATTATGAGTATATTGCAAAAAAAAATTACAGCAATTTTGGACTTAACTTTGGAGTAATTTAATCGGACTATCGAATTTCACTTTCTTTCAACTTCAAGTTTGAACATTAACCATTCAGAAGTTGTTCAACTTTAAAAACATCCCTTTTGAAATTGAACAATTCTGAGCTTCAAGTTTGAAAACAAACAATTTTTGATGCTGTAATTAGCCCTGTAATCAGTAATTATTCCTTTCATAAACGGTTTCAATTTACAGATTATTTTTTGAAACGATTATTGCAAGTGCCTTTTTGTAAAAGAAGTGCCCAACACAGTTACACTCTAAATAAGGATTGTAGATATAGACATTGCGATATCAAGTCACACTTACAGTGGTTCTACTGTTTTTTTTATTACAGAAAGAAATTTCGGGTCAAAAAATGGATCGAATGTCATCTCCTAGTTTCAAAAGTTGATATTTTTCCCGCCCTCGAGGCCACCCTGATAACCCTAGAACTAAAGCTAAATATCTCACCAGAATCGGACAAAAATGAAAAATGGGCAATGCAAAAGTATTATGATTCAATGCAATACTCACAACATCTAGGTGTCCTTTGTAAGCAGCAATCATCAAGCAAGTGTTGTTATATTTATTGGCGGTGTGAATGTTAGCACAGTGATCTGTTAAGTATTTCACGATATCTAGTCTTCCATCGAAACAAGCAGCCCTCAGAGGTGTGGAATTGGTTTTCGTTGGATGATTAACATTTGCTCCCGCCTTCACGAGCGTCTTGACGACGTTCAAGTGCCCAGCACCTAAGAAAAATGTTTCAATAATCAGAATTCGAGTTATGTACCATTGGTAAAAAGTGTTTGAAATCTTTCTTTTTACCCGCAGCACACCAGAGAGCACTTGCACCTTCAATTACATAGCCATCAAATTTGACAGTGCCCTCTTCTTCTAGATCAGGTTTAAATTTATCTAGCAACATTTTTACCACTCGGTCGTGACCAAAACGAGAGGCAACTATTAAGGGGGTACATCTTTGCCCATCTTCTTGTAAAACTTTCTGTAATGGAAATATTAGGTATTTTAAGTTTAATCTTGATTCATCTTGTTTCAAGACCCGACCAAAACTTTTGTTCCATTCCGTTACTTTAGGTCGCACAAAATCATTTCTATTTATTCATCCAAATAATTTTAGATGTTATCGAACTTCGTTTTAGTATTTCCATCAATAACGAAATGGAACATAAGTTTCAGTCGGGTCCTTGTTGAATAAATAAAATATTCAATAAGGAAAATATTTTGATAGTCTTTCAGTATCTAGAATTAAAGACATTATAATTGTACACATTTATAATTCAGAATGCAGACAAATTTGAAACGTTGTAATTATGGATTGAAAGTCTTCAAATCACGTAAAAATATCAATATTGAACAAAAATCTCAGTCGTATTGATCGAATCAGATCTATTTTAAGATGGAACATCGGATTTTGGTGAACTGACAACTCTGGGAAATATCCTTCGGAAGTTTTGATTCATTAATGAAATAAGATATTTTCTAACGCAGAAAAAGGATGATTAAAAATGATGGATTAAAAAATAAAAGCTACGTTGATTTAGAAATAGGCGCGGAATGAACATATAAAAATCTTGAATATCATATTAATTAGATTGAACACTCTTTGTTCGTTTGATTCTTTGTTTGAAAGCTCCTACGTAGACATATCTGGCTTCTTGCCAATTACGAGAGCCAACACAGTTCAGGCACACGTCCATCGTCTTTTTTTTAATATCGCTCACGTTATGCTAACTTGCGACAAAGGAATCAATTCTAGGTGATTAGAATTAAAAATGATTTTGCAGACTAAAAATAATTACAATTATTTACGGATGTACAAAATATATAATAAAAGAAAACTAGAGTGAATACTTGTTAAATAAGTTAAACTCCTTCTCAATTATTCAAACATTAATAATGTATCAATTCATTTATCATAATGATGGGAGTTTTATCATATTAAATAAATAAAGCTTATGATACATAAAAACTGATCTCTGTAAGTAGAGTAATAATTCAATCCACATATTGGTAAATATTAGCTCATTTTCTTTTACAATAATGGTTGAGAAGCTAGGATTTTTCCGAAATTTTAGTCACGTGCATCTAAGTTCAATTCTCTTTGTACTTGGCAGCCAGTACGAATGCTAAAATAACTGGCTGATTGTTTAAAAAACAGTTTTAAAAGGAAGTTAAATTTAATTATAGTTTTTGGCTTCGTATTTTTCTGAAGTTCAAGTAAAGGAAATATTTGTTAATGAATATTTTATATGTATTATAATCAATCTTTTTCAGGAAGTTGGCCGAAATTCATGAAAAGAAATTTCTTCAGAGTTCAATATCCTATCTTCAAAACATTCGGCATTTAGCAAAACGAATCTTGAAGTATTCGCAATTGTCAAATTGTGAAAAGCGTTGGAAGATAAGCATTCTGTCCAGTTTCTTAAAACATAAACATTTGGAAATCTTCAACTTGAAACGTTCAACATTTTTTAATTTCAAGAAAATGAACGAACGTACAATATAGTTTTAGATGATAATCATTCCGAATTGATTCGAAAGTATGTAAGGAGAAATCGTAGATTTTTCAACTGAAAGAATTGAAATATGAATTTCAAATTATTACTTGGACAACTTTTAAGATTTGAAAGTGTGGTTCGAATCTTTGATTGCAAGTGATTACAATAAGAACCAATGTTCGCCTTCTGATATGATTTTCTTTTCCAGGATCATTCATTGAGGCTTTCCAATTATTTTGTTTTCAAAACTCAAAACCTTGAGGGCGTAACAAGCTACAAAAGTGATAATTGATATAAATTTAGGAAAACGTATCAATTTGAAAGAGTAGTTTAATGACAGACCGAAATGATATTACTGGGAGAGCTTACCTGATTGATGAGACAATTGATTTGCTCTGGTGTTTTTTCGTTGAGGAGGGCGAAAAGTGTGATTGCCATTCCATCCCTAGCTGCATAATAAACACGATTCATAAGAGACAAACTGACATCAGTTTTCTCAGCCATCTCAAGAGTAGAATCCGTTTGAAGTGTCATGGTCATGGTTATTGTTCACTTCGTTCACAACTTGACACTACTTTCACGAACGAATCATTCCTGTAGACTGTGATGTGATAACCTCAAAAACTACTCTCGACGCTCCATTTGCGATATAAATATACCTGAGGTATAGATATATATATATCTATTTCGGTAGAATTTGCATGCAAAAATGTATTGAACTCGCCGTAACGAAAATAGACAATGACTTGTCACGCGCCTTGTACCAAATTTGTGCCAAAATTGCCTTTCTTGTCAGTTTTGTTGTAACAATCTTTTTTTAATGAAAAAGATTAATCAAAGAATTGTACTCACAAGGAGTGATGATTCTCTACTGATTATATGATATGGATGCAGTCTCATGAACTGCCCCACTCTCCAGATCAAAAAATACGTTTTGGTTAAGTGCACTTGCACTTGAATTTTGTAAATGTAGTAATGTTATCAGAATTCACTAATAATGGTGATGTAGGAATGGTATGAATAGGCTGGTGAATGAAGAAACACGAGCGTTTGTGGATATTTTTGACGTCTAGAAAGGAGAAAAAAAGTCAACTTCTTCTTCTTGTTCTTCTTTTAGATCAGCCAATCATGGTTGATCTACGTTGACACCATACTTGCTTAGACAGCTTTGCATATATGGTCACGAACTAGTGTTGGAATGGCCCAATGAGGTGGCCTGTAACAAACGGAAATATTCTCTCCCGATCCCGACTCCCGGCTCATGAGCCAGTGCCTGAGGGCGGCAAATTTAAATCTCCTTCATAGGAAAAAATCTGACTTATTGAGCCAGGGCATGGTTGTGAATCACGAAGGAACATAAGGAGACTTATCTAATGTATTTGATACTGTCGGACTTTCCCGGAATAGATCGTGCAGTCG
>WSXT02161606.1:0-10047 GCA_011762715.2 Neuroterus valhalla | reverse complement strand
GTCAAAAGTTCACAAAACTCAAGAGAAAAAAAACGGTTTTACTTCAACTCAAACAGTTTTCAAGCATTTCTTTCCTGTATCAATATATTTTATACAGTTGCAATGATATTATTAATCAAATGTTTGCAGTGCATTGGCCACTCAACGTGGATTTCGAAAGACCTGAAACTGTTGGTGTGGATGGAGCTAGGAACTTTTACTTAACGACTAATGATGGCGTAAAAATAGGAGCTTGGTAAGTATTTAGCACAAAACTATCATTCAAACATGGTAAAATATTTGGTGTCATAGTTTTTACGTTTTTAATTTTTGAATCTCTGTGAAAGCTGGAATTTGGATTTTCTTTCAGGCAACTCTTACCGAGATCACTTTTGGAACAAAATATCAGCGCTACTGAAGAAGCTTACGAATCTGTTTTAAAAAATTCTTCTAGACCAATAATTTTGTACATGCACGGCAATAGTGGAAATAGAGCAAGTAGCCATAGAGTTGAATTATATAAATTATTTCAAGAGTTGGATTATCATTTAGTGTGCTTTGATTATCGAAGTAAGTATTTTATTATTCCATCTATTCATAGAGAAAAATACAAAAGTCTTCAGATTCGAAGAAAGAAAAATACATATTAGATCTTATACTTTTGCTTTGTTTTCAGGTTACGGTGATAGTGAAAATGCCGATCTTTCAGAAATGGGTGTGGTCGCAGATAGTAAATTTGTCGTCGAGTGGTTGCTCAAAACTGTAAATGGATCAGCTCCAGTTTTTGTATGGGGACATTCTTTGGGAACAGGGTAGGAGTTTAAAAAAAAAATAAAACTTGAACCTTTAGAAATTGATTTTTTCCTTAAAGAAAAAAAAAATAGTTAAGTTTCAGTGTTTTTTTTTCCTATTATAAATTTTAATCAAGGTTTAATCAATTATAGAGTATCAACGCATGCTCTTGCTCTACTGGCAGTTGATGGGAATTCTCCAGCAGGGTTGTTTTTGGAATCTCCTTTCAACAACATAGCTTCGGAGTTGAGCGAGCATCCTCTGGCGCAGGTGAGAAATTGTAAATTTTTAGAAATGATTCATTCGGGAAAAAAAGGCAAAGTTAAAAGATAGCAATTTAGATATGAAAACTATTTTACTAAAAATTTTGCTTCTACCAGATATTCAAACATTTACCATGGTTCAAATGGGTTATCGTTCAGCCATTTTACGAGAATCATTTAAGATTTGAATCTGATAAGCACATCACGAAACTCCAGTGTCCTGTTATGATTTTGCACGCAGAAGATGATAACGTTGTGCCATTTTCTTTAGGCGAAAAGGTATTCCACAATAAGAATATCGAATAACGTTTTAATTATAATTTTAATATATTTGAAACGATTATTCAATAAATATGATGTTTTTCACTCTCAGCTCTACGAAGCGGCTCTCAAATATCATGGAAATGACACAGAACAAGTTCAAATGGTACGGATCAGCGCTTCTTATGGACTTGGGCATAAATATATATGTCGATACAAGGAACTACCAGAGATAGTAGCGTAAGTTCATTTAATTAGCGACATTAAGTAATTGATAAATCAAATAATAAAGATGTAGATGTTCGCAGATTACTAGTCAATATAAGATTGATTGTGACCAAATTTAGAGATCCTTCATGACATTGTCACAAAGTTTCGGCAACTCATGGGATGCCCATGGGATGTGGTTGAAATTTTAGGGTTGTGGAAATTGATAAGAAATTTTTTTACTTGTCCACACACTTTGAAATTTCAACCACATTTTCCTGTTTTAACACTAAGATTTCGATATATTACTGTACTTGAGCTCAGTTTTTCGAACATCTTAAGTAGATTTTCAATACCCATTCCTAACAGTTCTGAGAAGTGCCAGTAATCTGCAAACCTCTACATATTTTTAAAATTATTTTACTCTGGTCGACAACACTGAAATCTCTTACCAATTGATAAAGTACTTCAAATAAGATTTTTTCCTTTGCTAATTAACTAATTTTTTAATAATTTAATTTCTCTTTGCAGAAAATTTGTGTCTTGGGTTAACGAGAGTCAAAAGAATTGAAGGTAGTAGAAGTTAGGATAATTTAATGTAATATGCTTCAATAGAGTTGAATCAAAGAACTGAACTTGAGACTAAACGGAGAAGGGCAAGATATATTTCGTAATTTATTTTATAAGTTGAAAACTATTTTTGTACTTTGAGATGCCTTTTTTTAAGCAACGAGTTTAGTTCGTGATTCGCATCTGAATTCAACAAAAATGCAAAATCGCACGACTACATAATTATTTAGGTAGTGTTTCATCTTTCGTAGATCCAATATGACATGATAGCACCGTTCTTTTAGTAAAGAGAAAAAGTAATGGAAGGCCATGTGAATTTCTAGTATACATTTTTCACATTTTTAAAATATAGTATAAAAAATTTGTAAATCTATTATGAAAGAATTGTCATATTTTAGATTTATGTCATACTTTTTCACTTAGATTGTTTTATAAGTGTAAATTAAAAATTTTTAATAACCTAATATCACTTAAGAATGTCTAAAATTGATTGTCATTTATTAATGAAAAATGATATTTATTTTTCTTATTTTTCATTCAAGTCTGATAATTGTTAAAAATATAATCGAACCCTTCATTTGATAACAATTGCAAGAAAATGTGATAAAATTGTATAAAACTATTAATCATTTGACTGTTTTTAAAATTGAAACGACTGTTGTCTACTGAGAAAAGTCGAATATAATAATCGAAGTTGAAGTTGAGTGTGATAAAATAATATTCCTAATGAAAAATGAAATTAAAATCTTGATAGAATGAAAAAACTCCATAAATGCTTTCAATGTTTATATTTTCAAAATGGTCAATATATAAGCCTTCAAACACTGCAAACATTGATCTGTGTCCTTCACGAAAGAAGTTGCTTTCAAATATTCAAGAGATATATTTTAGTAATATTATTGGGGATTAGAGTAGCAGCGTAGGCAAGATTTGTAGTAGTTAAGACGCATGATGATTTTGACCTTGACAACAGCGCTCTATCTTACAAGAAAAATATGGGGGAGCTTAGCATAATTAGAGGCTATAATAATTATAAAGTGCAGTAAAATCATTTCGCTTCTATTAGTGTTTATGTTTTATTGTTTTTTTTTAAATATTGGAAAGATCAAACTGCGACCAAACAATTCCAAGTTAGTGATGCTGTTGTCGCGACACAAGAGACATGTGTAAATTTTTTCTCCAAATACACATCGTAGTATTTTCATGTACCTTTATTTCAAATAAATAATCCTAAGCTCAATGTCAGTCGAATGTATTCAAATAACAAGCTAGGAATTTGCCCTAATCCAGGCTAATGATATATGTATTTTTATCAAGAGTCGTTGTAATCCTAGAAAAGAACCCACGAGTGTGTTTATTTTAAGTTATGATATTAAATTTGCATGAAAAAGATGAAACTGTAATGTTCCGCGTCCACCATTTTAGTTGAAATAAATAATGTTTGTCAATTGCAGTGTAATAATTAGGCAAGGTATCTGATCAAGATTATTTTATTAGATGCTTTCTGAAAAACTGAATACTGTCTGCTGTTAAAATAAAGAATTTAGATAGGATACTCGCCAACAATAAAATATTGGTTGGTAAAACGAAGATAAAATGTCAATAAAGGAACTGAACCAACTAACAATAAGAAGCATTGCGAATTTCTCCCTTCCTTCTATGCAGTAATAAACATAGTTTAAAATAAAGCCCATTCATTTTTTTTTCTAACTTACATTATTTAAAATTTAGTTTTTTAAT
This sequence comes from Neuroterus valhalla, assembly GCA_011762715.2. NCBI lineage: Eukaryota > Metazoa > Arthropoda > Insecta > Hymenoptera > Cynipidae > Neuroterus > Neuroterus valhalla. Next base: position 6,235 of record WSXT02161606.1, on the reverse strand, counting down.
GTTTTTTATGTTAGCTTTATCATATAATATACGATTAATTTTTACTATTCTGAAAGTTATTTTTCAAAAAAAACATCATTTTAATTATTGAAACTACGCGCTGTGAGTCTGCGATCAGCTTCAATCTAAATTGTGCGCATGTCCAAATGTTTTGTCAAATTTTGTAGTTGCTGTGAGTTGTCTCGTCGTTTATAATCGGTACAACAATTACCAATTAAAACAAGATAATTTTTTCATTATAATTGAAAAAATCATTATCTACTAAGGTGAAGCAAATTAATAACTGAACGAGCACGTAATTACTAGCAAATGAAGTATTTTTTTCTGGATTATCGTCAGCCGGGTCCAAAACATAACCTCAAAGATTCATTCAATGATTTAATTTGGTAACATTATGGGTAAAATTTATGTTAATTTTTCAGATGAGTCGCAAAGAAGCATTGACGCAGTTTATTCAACAAATTCACGGTCGCCCAGTGGTAGTTAAACTCAATAGTGGCGTGGATTACAGAGGTAATTATAAACTTACGAAAGAAAACATCTTAAATTTGTAGGTAATATTGTTTGAAGGTCTAGTTGTAAATGGAAATCGTCAATTTTGAGATTGTGTCACTTTTGACGTTTAAGCGTAATGGTAGAGTAATAATAATAATTTATGCACTTCGAGTGAAATTAAAATAATTTTCTCTTATTCCAAGTTGCATTCCTAAAAGTTTGTTCTCAAGAACAATGGTATACATAATCTAGGGAAATAATGGAAAATACATTTCTTTTTGCAGGCGTTTTGGCTTGTCTTGACGGCTACATGAACATTGCTCTTGAGCAAACAGAAGAGTACGTCAATGGCCAATTGAAAGACAAATACGGTGATGCTTTCATTCGAGGAAACAACGTTTTGTACATAAGTACGCAGAAACGTAGGACATAGTTTTCTTTCAATCCCTTTTATTTTATCATTTAAAATAAATATGTAAGGATTTTTCTTCTGAAATACAAGGAGTTATTTGTAACTATGTTTATTCCTGAAAATTCTATCTTCTGCTCGGACGTTAACAATGTTAATCATATTATTATCAGTAGAACAATTTCTAAGATACTTTATACAGATTATAATTTTCAATAATCAATACTTTTGAAGCTTTTTCCTACACATCCTAAATTATTACATTATTTTGGAAATCCTCAACCAAGTCATTTCTTATAACTTATTCATATCCTATGCAGTCGTCAAACTTGGCACGACATCTTCCATCTGCTCCACAGTTTCGACATTATTAGTTGGGGAGGCAGGATCCTCATTTTCCATGAGATTTTCAGAAGAAGCTGGAATATCTTCTTCCATTCTTTCAGAATTTGGGTTGGAGGAAATCAATTTGGCTGATTCTGTGTCAATAACCTTTCCTGTAGAATCGCTTTGAGAAGCTACATCCTGATTCTTATCAATACAAGGCGCTATTGGCTCCGCATCCTCTTCCATTCTTTGTGAATTATTTTCAATATTAAGGACTGTTTCACCATCAGAAAGAATTGGAGGAGAATTATCTTTGGACTGATCATTTGTAGAAGCATTTTGATTCTGATCACTAGTTTTGTTCATTTTTAATTCTTGCAATTTCTTCATCGTTGCGAGTTTTTTCTCCAGAGCAAGTTTTCGGTTTCGCTCGATCCTCTCCTTAATTTCATTACTTAATGCAGATGCAGGTTCCTTCCTGGGTGTTTGTGTTTGATTTTGATTCTGAGAATTAACAGAAGCTAGTAGATCATCAAAAGCGCTCGTATCCGCGACAGCTGTATCTTTTTGTCTTTGTTTTTGTATTTGTTCTGCAAGCAGCAAATCGAATTCTTCCTGAGGTGCAGAATCCTCTGGTCTGTCATCCTCTTCATCGTCGATGAGCTCGGGTCTCATTACATCCTCATCCGCTGTAATCATATCTGTTCTATATTTTTTTAGAAATACGTGAAGGTCCTTTTTATAGCCCAACTTTTCAATTTTAGCGAGACAATCGTCGAAGTTTAGTTTTGGAAACAATCTGTGTGACCAGTGCTCGAGACGTTTCATAATCCGATCAAGGTCTTCCTTTTCTCGACCTTTTCCGTGGAATTTGAAACCTTCGAAGTACTTTTCAATTGTGTGCACTCCTTTTGGCCCTTTCAAACGCTCGGTTGTTAATCTCGGCACTGTGCTTTTTGCACGTTTAGGAACTTTCGGAGTTACCTTTTGTCCAGCATTTCCGGCGTCGTTATCATCGGAGTTTTGAGGTTGAAACCCTTGATCGTCGGCCTGAATCTCACCTCCACTTCCATGATCGCTGTCCTGGTTTTCGTTGACACCGATCAGTTCCAAAACATCTTCTTCGTCCGAACGTTCTCCACGGGAAGACATATTTATTTGGAGGATCTGATTTTCCAATTGTTACTGAAAAAACAAAGTAAAAATTATCATTTATTCGTAATCTTTTTGTCCGTTATTTTACAGAATTTGAAGAATGTTATTACCTAAAATGAAAATTATGCCTTAATGACTGCTGAATATTGACTTTACATTTATTTCTGGAAATCCAGTTGATACAGTTTCCCGCCAATTGGAGAGAAAATAACCTAACTTTTCGAAGGATTGCTTGTAATGCTTATGATGTTGCAATTCAATCTTTTACCTCTTTCGGAGTGTTTGTTCAAATTGATTAGAACAAATTGTTTAGAAAAAAATGTTTAAAAAATAGTGCAAACGTTCCAATGTGATTTCCTGAGTATAAAATATAAAACAGTTGACTTGCGTTCCAAGTAAATTACCTTTATTTATATTAGAAATGTTAAAAGTCACAGTCAGCTTGATCCTTATCCTTGTTTTCCGTTTGAGTCTCCTCGGAGTCACTGAGATCTACAGATTTGTTGATTTTTTCTAAAAACGACACCAACAATCGCTTATTCAAAACATCTGTTAGTGTCAGTTCACGAACAGCAGGTTCTACATTCTGCTGGTCCTCCTGTTGTGCGTCTCTCGGTTCCTCGTTTTGCAATTTATTCAATTCGCTTTTTTCAGGATTCATTGGTGTTCCGGGCATTTTTTATTCTTAAGATTTAGATGAGTATAAACAAATTCAACAAGGTACACTTCTAAGAACGACAAGGACAATATGAAGCTTGGAACATAACCTCAAAGTTTGTTAGCATCGCAACTGCGCATGAACTACCATGGTAAAAGGTAAGATTTAAATTTTAAACAATGATTTATTTATATTGAACTAAAGGGTTTTCATATGAAGTATCAGGAAAGTAGCCATATTTGAGTGTTATTAATCTCATATTTTATAAAACTTAATCGACTCAGATTTGGATTTTCAAGAATCTGGAATCATACATTCAAAAGTAATAAACTTTTTTAAATTTGATTTGTGATAATTTAATATTTGAAAGACTTAGAATTTAGAAGAATTCGAATTAAAAGTCCTCGATTTGGAAATTTTCAGAGCAAAAAGCGTTTCAAGTTCATAGTTTCAAAAACTCAAGTTGGAAAATACTTGATCTTAAAGTTATCATGAAACTTCCCCAATACTAAATAATTGAATAAGACAAATGCGCAACTGCCAAGCCGTAAATCTGTTTTTATTTTTCGTAATTTTTATAAGATTAAAATTTATGCATGTATATTCTTTTTTCTCAAAATCATTCCGGAACATGAACAAATTACACACTGATTTTGTTAATTATTACTTTCTTCTGAAATATTCGACATTTTTAATACCTTCGTCTTCGGGCTGATTTTAATGATTGAAGCTTCGATTATTTCTTAGTTGTGTGTATCACATCTCTTACTTTATAGTAATAGAATGCAAAACATATAAGGTTATCGTATGTGTAATTTTATATATTGCGATATCCTATTATGTTGAAACAAAATAATATTTGAGTAATTTATGGTGTTGACTGAAGATAAAAACATTCAAATTACATTTGCTTCAGAAGCTTTGGCGCACGATTGTGATCCTCTTCAGTTATTTATTTTGAATTCTGTTTATACGTGAGGAACATAAACAATTTCAATGTCTCAACTACCTGCGAAGATTTAGTTTAAATCACAGATTCACAGTTGCTATTTTTCGTAAAGATATTTCGTTTAACATTTTTTTTCTCAATTATGGGATGGACTAGTCCAGAAATTCCGAGACTAATAGACAAACTGATGAAAAATGTTTGATTAATAATCCCGAATTTTCAGACAACGAGGCACTGTAAAAAATAGGTAAATCTAGGCAAATGATTGAGACATTGAAATAAATAATCACACGTTTTCGAGTTTAAAAATACAAAATAAAGTTTATTCAAATGATGATTAATTTCGAAAACATTTATATAAAAGACAGAGTTCAAATTAAAAAGGTTGCGAGCAACAAAATAGAATTCAATTATATTTAATTATTCATTAATGTATATGTTAGACGGTATCATTTGTTCAGAATTTTAAATATTGTTCTCCATTGTTATACAATTTTTGAAATGTTATTATTTCCAAATAATCCTTGTCATATTTATTGCATTCTAAAACAGTAAGCAATCAAAATTATTTGTCTTGTTATCATAATTAATTAAGAATATCACATTTTTGAAAAGTTCCTATGTGATTCCCGGTTCGAATGTGTGTTCTTGATGTTTTGTCAATTTTATTTTTATTCCCGGTTGTTTCCTAGTTTTCCTGGTCAGTAGATACCCTGTTTTTGTTCTTCGTTTGAGGTTATTTTTAAACGTTTCAATAAAAAGAATATAAAGTACATTTTAGGAGAATTGTACGAAATGTGTTGGAAGATTTTTCACATGATTCAAAATTACCCGTAATTTCCGGATTTTATCTAGGTCAACTTTATTTTTTCCAGTCGATTTACAGAATTTCAAAAGGTATTTTAAACGATTCTTAAACATTTCAGAAGGTTTGAAAGATTCTGGTATGGAAGATGGAAATTTAGAAAATAATTATAATCCTGCGTTGTAATAGCAGATAATTTTTTGTCATGGGAATTACAATTTTTCGAATTTGAACAGAGATTTTCTCTAAAATCCCTTCCTTCTAAATATGAATATAAATTATGTTCCAAAATTCGAGTGCCAAGTAAAAAATTCCCTGTTCCAAGTCGAAGAATTATGAAATTCACTGAAATTCCATGTCGCAAGTCAAAATTCTATTTATCTCCAAAAATTCCCTGTGTAAGTAATATGTATTTACAACATCTTCTGTTATCTTTCAGAAATATCGTAACTCTCTGCTTAGAAAATTTAGAAGAGGGAAGTTTCAAATTCTGTTTTTTTTTTTCAAAGAATGTTTAAATTTGTTTAAAATCTGATTTGGAACAAAAATTTTTCGAAATCTAACTTATTTTCACATGGAACATAGATAGGTTTCGTAAATTAATTTTTCATGAATCGAAATTACAATTGTTTTGAAATATTACCTGTTCCATGGAAAAAATGAAACATTACAAGACAAAATTATAATAACTTTCTAAAATTCCGTGTTGCAAGTGAGAATTATATTTATTCACAAAATTTGTTTCTAATATTTAGAAATATTATATAAAAACATTATTTAGAAATATAGAAGTATAGTAAATATAGAAATATAGAAACTCTGGAAATGGGAAGAGGGGAGTTTTAAATTGTGACAATTTCAAACTTAGAAGACGGGTTGCTTTAGAATTCCCTCCTAAATCGGTTCTTAATCAGAATCAAAATTATTTTCCAAAACTTTTGTACCATGTCAAATTACCTACTATTCTTTTAGAAAAGTCCAGGTTCTTTTATTTATTCCCAGTTATATTTAGAATCATAAATATTTCAGAAAAATTTTTGGTTTGAAGTCGAAATTATACTTTTTTTCGAAAATTCCTTATTCCAAGTTAATCTTTAAATTATATTGAATCGGGAGGAAAATCCATTGGAAAATCTCGGTTACTGAATAAAATTCTCTGCCACTGACCAGGTTTTCTGATTTCCAGATCAAGTAGACATCCTGTTCATTCAATAATTTTTTAAACATGTATTTTATGAACGCAGGCATTGTTTAAATATTCAAATTTTTTTTATTGTTAGCCTCAAGCGTGAAATAGGAATTAATTTGAACAATTGTTCTCATATAAGTTACGTAAAAAAAAATTTTTTTTGATAATTAACCTTTGAACTGAACCTAAGAACAATGAAAAAAATTCTATATCTTAGGGGTCATCCATAAAAGACGTCCAGTGCTGGG
>WSXT02161584.1:0-10048 GCA_011762715.2 Neuroterus valhalla | reverse complement strand
AAAGATGAAGCATTGTGAGAGGAAAGGTTACTGAGGCCAGATTAAAAACGCGAAACCGTCTTCGTTTCATGCCAAGTTTGACCGAGCAAGTTAATAAGTGTCGGAGAAAATCTTTCACCTGGGATCGATGTAAACTTTATCTTTCATTTTCTCCGTGATTGTCATATATTTTAATCAGAGTATTCGTAGTAAAACTTTAATTCAGTCATCACCATTTCCAAGAAAATTACCGATAGTTTCTGTTTTTCAATATTATATCCTTGATAATAAAGGTTGATCTGATAATAATAAATGAACATTATATTATAGAAGACATGCAAGACATGTGTAGTTACATGTGTGTAAATTAATCTGTCACTAAGTCTTTTCCCATCATAAACTTTTTCCCTTTTTCCTTCTTGCAAACAATGTCGCAGGTAATGCTTTTGATTTATTTCCGGTAACGTGGTACAATAATTGCTGGTAATAATAATTAATAATGTCGCAGAAACATCCTATTACGCGTTTGTAACGCGATGCTTGTTATCCACCTACATTGTATGTGTAAGAGTGAAATGGGGCGGAGGGAGTTGACCCACTTTTGCAGTGAAAAGAGACTGACCATATGTCGTTATATGTCTGTGTGTCGACTGCTCGCGAGTATGTTTTACACATCTCTGACAAACTACAAATAAGAGGATATAAAACTGCCTTGAAATCGAAGCTTGGAAATTACGCTGAATCAGAATCGCATGTGCATATTTGATTTTCGAAAAAGCGGTTGCAAAGGCTTCAGAAATTATGAAACTGAAGTTTGCAACGTTTATGGTAAATGAAAAATCAAAAATGTTTTCACCTCAAATCTAACGCATGGATCAAGTAGAATTTGATACCAAATAACTGTACAAGAAGTTTCATTTCCCTAGCTCCCGGGGGGGGAAGCAGTCCATTTCAACCCCTATGTATAAAAAATGGTTTGAAAATGCTGAAATGTTTTCAAAGCTTCTTACCGTAAATCTTTAACATGAATTTCGTAGATTTTGATGGCGAATAATTGCAGAAAAAGTTGCATCCCTCTATCTGCCGGGGGAAACAGTCAATTTTTGAGGGGTGATAATGACTGCTCTTCCCGGCAGCTAGGGGGGTGAAACTTTTTTTACAATTATTTACCATTAAAATATACAGAATCCATGTTTGAGATGCTGGGCGAGAAGCTTTGGGAACAATTTACAATTTTTAATAGAATTTTGATATTTTTGTGGTTGAAATTGACTGCTTCGCCTGGCAGCTAGGGGGACGTAAATTTTTACAGTTATTTACCATCAAAATCTACAAAATCTATGTTTAGGATTTCAAGTAAGAAGCTTTGAACACGTTTTAGAATTTTTTCCGTTTTTTGATATTTTTAGGAGTTGAAAATGACAGCCTTCCCCGGAAGATAGAGGGATGGAACTTCTTTTGCAATTATTAACCATCAAAATCGACAAAATCCATGCTTGAGATTTGAGGTAAGAAGTTTCGAAAACAAATTAGAATTTTTAATAGAGTTGAAATATTTTTAGGGGTTGAAAATGACAGCCTTCCCCGGAAAATAGGGAGATGAAATTTTTTTTGCAATTATTTACAATCGAAATCTACAAAATCCATGTTTAAGATTTTAGGTAAGAAGCTTTGAAAACAATTTATAATTTTTGATAGATTTTTTATATTTTGGGGGGTTGGAATCGACAGCCTTCCCCGAAAGATAGGAGGATGACACTTTGTTTCCAATTGTTTACCATCAAAATCTGCAAATTCCATGTTTAAGATTTTAGATAGTAAGCTTTGGAAACAATTTAGAACTTTTACTAGATTTTTTTTATGGTTAAAATTGACTGCTCTCTCTGGCAGCTACGGGGATGAAACTTTTTTTACAGTTATTTAACAGCAAAACCTACAAAATCCATATTTAAGATTTTAGGTAAGAAGCTTCACACACGTTTTAGAATTTTTTCCGTTTTTTGATATTTTTAGGGGTTGAAAATGACAGCCTTTCCCGGAAGATAGGGGGATGCAACTTTTTTTCCAATTATTTGCAATCAAAATCTGCAAATTCAATGTTTGAGATTTTTGGTAAGAAGCTCTGAAACATGTCACAATTGTAATCGATTTTGGATATTTTTGGGTGTTGAATTCGACTGCTTCCCCCGGTACCCTGGGGGATGAAAATTTTTTTGCATTTATTTGGTATCGAAATCTACTAAATCCTCATATTAGACCTTAGCTAAGAACATTACTTATTTTTCGCTTACTATAAAATTTGCGAAATTCAGTTTCATGGGAAATTATTATATTTTGTGAAATACTATATTCGGGAGGAAATAAGTTTTTTCCTGAGTAATGGAGTGAGTCCTCTTCAGTCTTATTAATAAATTTGATTGAATTCGATTTCTATGTTTTAAATAATTTTAATTGAACATGTTTTTATACTATAATTATAAACTATCTTTTTCCTTTTTCTCCTAAATTTTGGACTTTTACTCGCAATTTAGCTTTATCTGAGGATTCGGGAAGTTGATCTTACTTTGTCTCCCAAACTTGATTATCCTACTTCATCTTGCAATCGTTTTTTCTGTAGACGTCCAGGAGACACTTTTTTCAGTTAAATCGCAAGAGGCCTTTATTCTCTCGTGTTTCCTTCCCTTACTTACGCGTCCTGAGACCTAATAGGCAATATCCACCCCGAAAGTCTTGTTCGGAAGTTTCATCAACTCGGAATTACATTTTCCCCACGGTACAACGCGTCGCCTTTGCATCCGCTTTCGTTCCGTGCGCGAGGAAGATTTCCAATGAAAGCCCTCCACCTGGATTTTCCTTCGACAAGGTGCTAAACAAGTCCTAATGCTGAAATGTAATTATGACTTAGCCTCTAGTTGCAAAACATCCAAGTTTTACAAATTGAAGATTGTTCACTAACAATTTGCTTCGAGTAAAACTATAATGCACGTAATTTTGATCCAAAAGTAATACAAATCAAAATTGTATTTTGTGTTTGAAGTTGGCTTTATTAGCATAGAGAAAAGAACTTCTGGAAGTATTCAAGCTACAAATTTATATTGAAGATTTGTGGAGGTTTTCGACGTAACGCTTTTTCTTATCATCAATTTTTTTAGAATTGAAATAAATCAATCATTTACTGAAGTTTAAAAATAAAAGATTTTATGCAGAAAGAAAATTGTTTTTTCTTGTTAATGTCTTAATCTAGTAAAATTACCAGGAATTTTATGATAACAAATAATACTTATTTTTGAATATTATACGTGAATTTTCTAAATAATACCAATTAGGCATTAACAGTTTATAATTATTTATAAAAAATAATAAATACATCTTTATAATAAAGTTTTTTTAAATATTAGGCTTTTGAAGCTTTCTTTTACCACAGATTCTTTTCGATCTTTCTGTGATTTCTACCTGTTTATTTATGTTTAATTTATTTATTTGCTTTTTCATTCATTCGTTTACGTCTTTTTCTTGCCGCCTTACCTTTTTTTCCTTCCCGTAATCTTTCCTCTTCTTTTCAAAATTCTACTGGTAAATTTGAGATTTTCTTTTTACCTATGGCCATTTCGCTGTTTACTTTCCTTGTAAAAACATTATTGTACACAGTAAAGAACGTTTTGATCTATCAGAAAACAACATTTTCAGGAAGAATTTATTGATGCACATTTTTTCATTTAATTGAATTGATAAATTAACACCATTTCCATTAATAAAATCATATTCTTTGCTTATTTCGGTGCTTTCATTACTGGACCACATAATCTATTTTGAAAACTCCGTTTTCATTACTTTTCTGCAAAAGTTCTTCGGAACGGCCCAGTTTAATGTCGAGCCGCTCCTGACAGGCTGAAAGTGAGGTTGCGTCGATGGATGTTCCGTCGATGGAAAACGACACAAAAAGTGTTCTTAAAGTTTCAAAGTAGACTGAATTTAAAAATCCTTTTGCTAATCGTTTTCTCCCGTTCTGATATATATTTGTATCCTTTTTTCATTGAATTTTGTTAACAAACATAGAATATATTAGTTGTGAAATGATCGTTGTTTAGGCATCGACGTAACTCTAAAAAATTAATGTCTTAGAACACTTATATTTGTGTTCAAATGTTGTGAATATTGCATTAAAATTAGAATATTTATAATAAAAATTGTACTGTTCTAATCAAACTTTAAGACTCTCAAGTATAAATTTTCAAATTACTTCATTATTTATTTCCTACGTGGCTTCAAGATATGCTTCAGGCATTAGTAGACATCTCTTGATGACGTTTTTTGGGCACATAATATCTTTTTTCAACCAGAGTTTTGGCAATATCACCCTCGGACACGAAAGTGCCTTGTCTGTGGAGAATCACCTCTATTATGTTTTACGTTTGCACCATGAGGTTGGTTCGGAGAAATGTTTTTTTTATATTCCTGTTATTCTTGAATAATTTCATTTATCATTTGAAGTTTGAAAATACAAGAGTGTACAATGTAATGATATTCAATTGATAATATATGCAATCCTTTGGAATCAATTAAATGTCAACAATAATCTTTATATGTTCGCGGATTTCAGTAGGCACCATAAACTTTGTTCTCTTGTTCTTCTACTCCTTTTTACAATGTCATCAATTGTGATTGAGAAAGTTTACGAATCGTCCCTCTGACCCTCTGAAGCTGAAAACAGGGTTTGGAAATTGTGTCTTCCTGTTGGTCTGTATGTCCGTCCGTCCGTCCGTCCGTTAAAACGATAATTCCCCGAAAAATTGAAATGTCGAATTGAGCTTTGGTACACTTGTTGAAGGTTTTAAAAGGGAGAATGAGTTCTGGTTTCACCCATCAGAAATGCTATGGAAAAATTAAAAATTCCTATTTGACGCTTAACGACGTAAGATACGTAAAAACGTGAAGAAAATAAATTCTAGTTTCTTAACAGACCTACAGATTGAAATGAAACATTTCTTGATACGGCTTGTGGTTTTGGTTTTAATCATGAAAAATGGTTCGAAATAAGTGAAGATGGAATTTTTAATCTAACAACGCAAAGTATGCAAAACTTTCTAAATGATGAACTATAGCTTTCTAAAGGACCTGGAAAATGGCCTCTCAACCATTTTTCGTTGGCATGTAAAAATATGTTTGAAGGTGCATAGATGAACTCGGATTTCAAAGAGATGGTTTTTTGCAAAATTTCCTTTTGTATCTGCATAATCATTAAAATAAATAAATAAAAGAGCAATCCGAGTACAAGATATAAAATGTCCGAGCGCGAAGCGCAAGTGTAACACATTATCGAGCGCATGAAACTATGCCCGCAAACCGAGCAGATTTTTCAAAAATAAATTGTTTCATTTTAATTATTGAATGTGTAAAAACGCATTTCGAAAATTGTTCAATTTCAATTGAAACTAAAGCTATAATGATTTATAAATCATATAAACATGTTTCCAAATTGAATAATTCGAAAAGTGTTTCAACTTAATCTGTTTTGCATTAAAAGTTCTCTGAATTATACTGCAATTACATCAAATGTCAGTTTATGCTCTCTACATGGAATAATCTCTAATTTAAAATAAAAATATTTGATATCAGATTGAAAGTTGAAAATTTGGGAAATATCACACTTCCTAATCGAAAGGATTCAAAGTTATATAACTTTGATTTGAAAAGCTTTCGAATTAAACGGCTTGGAATGCCTATACATTTGCAATGTTAAGAAATAAATAGTTTTAGATTAAATATCCGAAAATTTCAAACTCCAATTACATCCAGATAAATAATTTCAAATCGGGAGAATTTCAGATTGAACAAGTTCTGAACGAAAGATTTGATAAACGGATGATTCCAAAGTATTTCTCTGATGATTTCGAAATCGGAAGGGTTTCAGATTAAAGATTTAAAAAAAAAATATTATTTTCAAATTATGTAGATTGATGAAATTATATAATATCTGATTCAAAGCGTCCAGAATCGAATAATTCAAGATTTCAATCCTGGAAATAAGATTTTTTCAAATGGAGGACTTTAAAATCATTTCGAACTTATAAAGTGTTCAAAAAGAAACAATTTTTAGCTCAAAGCGTTCAAAGTCAGAGACTATGCCCATCAAATTCGAACTCTTTCAATTTGAAATTGAATCAATTAACCAAAAAAATTTTCAAATCTTTAAGTTTAAAATTGACAATGGAATTATTAAGTTTGGATAATTTTGAATCAGAAACTTGTAATATTCAATATTTTCAGATTAAAATTGGTAAAAAATAACATTTCCAAAAGGAAAGAATTTGTATAGGAACAATTCTCGAATGAAAAACGATCACAATGAAATGATTTCAAATTAACATTGAGATAATAGTAAAATTGCAAATAAGAAAGATTTCAAAGTTTGTTTCTGAATTGTCCTTCAAATCATAACATTTCGAAAATAATTTTCATATGAAAACGTTCAAAATTGTATAAGTTTATATTTGAAGTTAAAAAATGCATATTTCAAATTTCAGGTTGGATGATTTTAAATTAAAGGCTTTGAAAATTGAATAGTTTCGTATCAAAACATTAAATTTTAATATATTGAGATTCAAGGTTTCCATATGGAAATTAATCCAAATTTTATCATTTTGAAATGACGAAGTTAAAAATTAAACATTTTAGAATGAAAAGCTTAAAAAATTAGAATTATTAGAAATTGATAAAATGTTTGAAATTGAAAATTTTTTAGTTCGAAGTTGAAATATTAAACTTCATCCAATTCAAAATTCAATATGCTTGAATTAAAAATATCAAAATTCATCATTTCTATATTGACTTCAGAATGATGTAATGTTGAATCATTTCAAATCAAAGCGTAAGAAATCCTAAAATTCAAGATTGATTGTTTGAAAATTGTATATTCTCTTCCTTTTATGGACGCTTAGGAATGAGGAGCTCAATTCAATTCAATAGGTAATATTTAGAAATTAATTTTCACGCAAAAACATGTTTAATTGATCATTTATAAAATGCCTCTGAATCTGTTTGAAATCTCCAAAATAATGCATTCAAAGTATCTTTTGTAACCTACTGTTTTCAATGGAAATAAATTAATATTTTACCGCTATTTACAGTTTACGAAGATATCAGAAAGAAGTTTTATTTATTTGAACGTTCAGAACATCAAGCACATAACATTTTATGATTTTATGATTTTTATGATTATTAAATTGAAGGAATTCTTTTATCTTTCCTTCTTTTTTATTTATATGTTGTGTTTTAAAACTTCAATAGGTACATTCGAGGGAGTTATACCAAATGAAGTCGCTGCATTCCTGGTTTTCTCATCTTAGTTTCCAAAAGTTGCAGATTTCGAATTTAGTAATGTTTTGAATTAAACTTTTCAAATTTGATGATCCTCAAAATATTCTTTTCTTTGTCGAAGTGATTGAATTTTACAATTTACAATTGTAATTAGAATTATTATGCTCCATATTTGTATACTATTAATTGTCAGGTTAATGTTTCTCGCGCGCTGTAGTGCACGCAAAGATGTGCGCGTGTAATATTTTTCCATAATCCTGTGTTGAATTGAAATTTTACACCATGGGTTTAAGTGTCTTTTCCATACAATCTTCGGTAATACAATAGCTTATTCACATTTTTTAAAATTGCCGACAAAACGTGTAGGATAACAGAATGAAAATGTTTCGAAATCCATAATATATTATGCTATAATCCCGGTTTTCAATGGTGAGAGGTATTAGAGTAAAGTGGAATCCTGGATAAAATTCATGTAACCGTAAGTCGAAATAATCGAAATCCAATACCTGTACCAGAATTTTCTGAAAACGATTAGATAGACTATGGAGCAAGATCTGGCACCTTTGAAATCTGCAATTTCGGTGGTCAACTTGAGCTTTGCACAACAATGCCAACATAATGTTTCCTTGTTCAAAATTTCATATATACTGTATTACTGTAGCGTGATGTGCTTATTTCCCTACATCAACCTGTATTCAGAAAGGTCGCTGGGTTCCTCAGATATTCTTCATTTCGAAGATTGTTCAATATAAAAAGAAAACATACAAAAAATTTGGAAAATAAGTATGGAGACTTCATTGATAATGATTAAAACCCTTCGATGGCACATAGGGGGATTTGGAGACCCCAGGCATTTTCAACCTTAATTTAGGTCCCTTTAAAATTTGAAAATGGTACTTATACTTCCCTGACACCTTAGCCAGAAACCCCCTTCAACTTTTCGTGCCCCTAGAGCGATCCTAGAAGCGTCAGCGTTGCGTCGGCAACCAAGCGAAGTTGACTGGTGCCTTGAAAGACCCCAGTGTGCCAGTAACGTATACTTGTTGAATTTTTTCGTGATTTTTTTTTTGCCTTGTTAGTGCATCAGAGTGTTCAGCAAAATAAGTAAATGAAATTATGTGGGATTAGAATTTTTTTTATTAAAGCGTTTTGAAAAAATTCACTTTTATTAGATGGCGTACAATTTACGGTCGCGTACCATCCGCGAAGCAATCTTGAAAGAAGGCGTAGTATATGATCCATTGGTTCGTGAAGGGGAATCATGCAAAAAAATTGCCAAATTGACGTGTTTTTTAAGAAATAAAAGGAAGTCATTTATAATAAAAATTTCGTTACTTCATTCTTCAGAATATATAGGGGAGAGTGGGGAGTTTTGAGCCGGGTTTTGTTTTCGAGGTATATCTTCCATTAAAATCGTTAGATTGTAAATGTTTCAAGTTTAATTTATAGAGAACATCTGAACACAACTACTGGACAGAAGAATTTGAAAAAATCATCGTCGTCTTTGGAATATTGAAAATCTGCTAAAAGTAAAAAAATCGGCATTCGTAATTTTTGGTGGGGAGTTGAGAGCCATGTCGAAAAATGGCAGAAAACAGAATATTTTTATGATTTATGTTTATTGAAGTAATAGAAAAAGTTGTTGTAACTAGTAGATTTTAAAAAAATTAATCAGATTCGCAATTAACACAGATTTATTACCCAGTCGTCATATTGGCACTCTTCAAGTGCACAGCACGGTCGCACATGTTACAATGTATTGCGTTATTTCTGTTTAATTTTTTCGGCATTGTGCCCATACAGATGATGCAGAAGTTTTCATCAACTCCCTTTAACTCCCTACGACTGGTGGCTCATAACTCCCCATATCGGACTTATTAAGAATGAACGCATCGCTATCGACGCACTGAACAATTATCAAAATTTTCTTTTTTTTTGTAGAGAGACAATGGCCCAAGGAATGTTTTGTATATACTTTCCTCTAGAGTTGTCTGCAAATGGGCCTCAAAATACCACAAACACAAGTATTAAAAAAAACTTTCGGTGCGATTCAACAATAATTGATTCAATTGAAGGCCAAAAACGCCTGCAGATGCGATGAATGCTCATTGGAAACTTGGCTATGGTCAAGAAAAACACTGAACAGTACATACAACAGACCTAGCAATCACAGCATGGCAGAATTCGAAATGGACCAAAACTCCCTCCGGCTCACAACTCCCCAATCTCCCCTACCTTTTTTCAGCAGCCACTAGAGAACTTTTTTTTCTCTCTAAAGAGTAATGTTTCGAAAGTATACCCTCCAAACTTTAGCTTGAAATATTAAAAAATGGAAAAATTATGAATTTTTTAGTAAAACATGTCATTTTTTACTGTTTTTTGACTTTTAAACAATTTTTTTTTATATTCAAAATTAATTGTTAGGGTAATAACCCACAGAATTCTTTGAAATATTTATCCAAGAGTGTGAAAAATCCAGCTACCCAAAATAATGATTTGGTTTTTTGTGGGAGACCTTTTTTTTCTCTTGGGGCCAGAAAGACCCCAGTGTGCCAGCCACGTTACAACTCTAGTAGTGTGCCATCGAAGGGTTAGCTAGGAAATTCTGATTTCGCGGCCAATTTTACATAAAAATATACAGTTATAATTAATTTTTGGAAAACCAAGTCAAATAATATGAATTGAAGGGGCACACCGCATACGGGCGTAAGTGCCAAATTTCGGAAAATCGGTTTATTGGCTTAAACTATTT
>WSXT02161573.1:0-10048 GCA_011762715.2 Neuroterus valhalla | reverse complement strand
CCCCTTGAAAGCTCTAATTGTACCATAAATTTTGAAAAGTAATTGATTTGTTATATAGAAAAATATTATTATTACAGATATATAATAAAATTTATAATTAAAAATTGATTCTGTGATATTAAAATTCATTTATAAAAATTGGCTGTGTTCACAAAACTCTCGACGATCTCCTCAGCCGTATTTCACCCGCGAGTTATTGGACAAAAGTGTATGTGCACCATGTGGGAGAAGGAAATTGCACTCGTGTGATTGCCGCGCTCGCTGCGCTCGCGCGACAAACTTCACGCTGGTTGGAATCGCCTATTTCTCCGACTTGATGCACAACATACTATTGTTAAATTAAATTGAATATTAACTCGATTCGAGTGAGAAGTGGGCGAAAATTTTAAAATTTCAGAAAAACCGATAATTTTCTATCATTAAGCAAAGAAAATATTATTAACAATGATAATAAATTGTTTAAATATTTTATTTTTTGGAATGAATTATTTAATACTTTACTCCAATTGAAAAGTGATAAAAAAATAAAAATTTAAGGAAAAAACCGCAACTATGTAGTATTAATCTAGAAGAAGATAGCTATAAACATTCACAATTTGTTTTAACAATTATTTTTGCTGAACTGAATTAAATAATTACCCACTTCGAGTAAAAAGTGGACGAAAAAATGTAAATTTCAGAAAAAACTGCAACTTTGAACCATTATTCCGAGAGAATATTGTTATGAATGATAACAAATTGTTTAAACAAGTATTTTTGTTAACTTTAATCGATTGCCACCTAGCTCTAACTGAAAAGTTGAAAATAATTTGGGAGATTCAGAAAAAACCTTGACTTTCTAACCCTTTTCTAAGAGAAAGTTGCTAAACACAATAAAAAATTGTTAAAATAATGTGAATAAAAATCTGAGTATCAGTATAAAGTAGTGTTTCGTGTATTTCAAACAGACTTATGGGGGTGATATTTGAAAAGTAATATTTTATTTCCATTCTGTGACCAATTGTGGAGAGAAATGGTAGATTTCGAACTCGATTCATCCAATATTGAGATTTCTGAATGAAATTTACAAAAACGTATCTTTTTCTTATGGGAAATACGTGTAAACTTCACGGGGCCCGCGGCACCTCTAAATATTCTTTTTTTTTCAAAACAAAAAAAATGCATTTATTTTTTTGTGGATTCAAACAAATTTCTGGCCGTTCCGCATAAAATTTCGAAAAAAATTTTTTGTAATCCATTTTCGGACCACCCTAATATTCAGTCTCTGAACCGGTGCGTGACTACGTGCGTCGCAAGTCTCCAAGTAAACAACTTCTATGCTGCGCATTATAGTACTGCCTTTTCAAGGCTGATGCGCTGACGTGCTTTGTCGTGCGAGGCTCGGGGAGAGGGACAGCATCACTCAAACATGAACAGCCGAGAAACTGGCCCTCTGCCAATAGGCGGCTCGGCAAGCGTTGAGTGTAATTACAAAGATGTAGTGATTAGGCCTTACGGGGTCCAGAATTTTGCACAATAGCTCTCTTTCAGATCCTCGCGTGATGGAATATCCTTTCATGAGACACTTATTACCCATCCTGCTCCTTCTAGTCAGCTATCTGTATTTTGTACTTCATTTTGGACCACGTTACATGAAGAATAAACCCGCTTGGGACTTGAAGACATTTATTAAATTTTTCAACCTCTGTCATATCCTTGTAAACGCTTATGTGGCAAGAGAAGTTTTGGAACTCTATCCGGGAGTTCTGGCACTCAAATGCGTTCCATTAGATTATTCTAAAAATCCTGCTGCTTCAAGAGTAAGTACAGTCTCTCATTTTAATATTTACAATTACGAAATTAAAGTCAAGTGAAGACACATTACTCACTTCACGGTTTCGCCATGCATTCAGGTTCGTGATGGGCCTTTGCACTCGTAGTGAGCAATGCGCCCTTGAGGACTCGTCTATCGAACGATATTTCTCTCTGCAAATCACCCATGTTTACGGATATTCAAAAAAGCTTCAGCTTCAACCAACAAGATGTCCACATCATAACCGTTCATGACGCTAGATGGCATTAGTAGCAAAAACGTGTAACGGATTTGAATCTCTTCAGCCGCGAAATTCAGAATATTAAAATTTTTCAATTATCAAATTCGAAGATAAAATCAATCAGAAAAATCTAAATTGATCAAAGCTAAATAACCTAGGCTGGTTTTCCACTCTTCAGGCTTAAAAGCCCGTTCGCCGAAGTTCGTAGATATTCTCCAATGTTGTTCGTTCATTACGATGATTATTAAAAAAACGAGATAAAAAATTTGTTGTGAAAGTTAGCATTAAGGTTCATTTAGTGCAGATCAAAATTGAAAAAGGTCTAATTCAAAGTAAAAATTTTGCAAGTCCAACACAATAATGATATTCTAAGTGACACAGATTAATTTATTCGGAACGACGAGAGACAAAATTTCTGCGTTCGAAGCGGATTGAAATCTAATCGAAGTTCTCGATCGACGAGTGCTCCTGGGGGTGTCGCGTATCTCTCGCGCACCCCTACTCTAGCTAAAACTAGTTCTAGATCCGACGAGTTAGTTATAACGAACTGGGCCACCATGGAGCCTCATGCCCAAACATACTGTCAAATTTGATATCTTAAGGATTTGTTATAAACTATTCTACTCTCTGGACACTATTAAAATCTCGCTATAAATCTACTTTTGATTTAAAAATCAACTTAGCTCTTATTATTCAGTTCATATTCATCTAGTTGTTCATTCTCTCACATTCTCTTAATATTAAGGTTTCAACTAGCTAATCAATTTATTACGTACTAAAAATCAAGTTGCTATAATCTTTCTTTTTTCTGTATAAGTTTACATTAACAATTCCTAGAATCGTTCACATCGTTGAATAAGTCAACTCCATTAATTCTCTTATGCTACTTCAATATACAATATATGCATGTCTTCATTTTATTAGGTCGATTCACCTTTGAATGCTATACTAATCTCTCTTTGTTAATAATTAACTTATTTGTAGATTTTACTTCTGAAAAATCTTCCGCTAATTTCCCTTTCAATTTCGCGTTAATTCGAATCTTCCCAAAAATTTCTATGTCTAGGAGGTGCTACCTTCACTGCAGTGAATATAAAGTAAAAATCGTTCTCAGATTGTCACAACCGATGAGCAAAACATTCTGCTCATCGGTAACCATTTGTCAACATATTCTGATCACTGCTTACTGATGTGGTGCCAGATTGCACACTAGAGGAATCTGGAATTTCGTACACACTTTACATACACGGAACATCGTTATTTCGATGCATGTGTTGCGAAAAATATTTTCCGTTTTTGAATCCGCTGGAATGTTGCCTTATTTTCTATAACAAAGCCTGAAAGGGGCAAAAAAGTCCCACAAGTTCTTGTCACAGTTCTCATGGTCATCAACATATAAGTGTCAATTAAACCTTAGCCGGCGCACTTTCAGCGCCACCCGTAGTCACCACACTTATTTTTTTTGCATTGAACAAAATTTACCATTGGTTTTAAACTATTGCATTAGGAAGGGAGAAATTTGGAATTGATTGAAATTAGTTCCATTAAAAATTGACTAAAATCAGCGTGTACATGTTTAGATTAGGCTGTCCATATATAACGTTAACGTTTTGATGAGGCAGTAAGTCCGGCCAGAAGTCCACGTGGACACACACGCAGGAACGTAGCCACACGTTTGCCTTAATCTGCGGACTTCTTTTCAGGAGAACATTAAAAATTGAGTGTATTTCCGCGATTTTCTGTTTGTCCTTCCAACTTTGTAACAGTAAATTCATTTGTCTCAACAAACGAGTTTCAAGCCGATTTACCGTTCCTCTTGGCTTCAAATCTTCTAAATACGAAAAATATACATATTTTCGAGGAATGGACATATTTTTTGGGTGTGCTGTTTCTCAACTGCTGTTATTTCTAATGCAGATAAAATGACTTTCACCAGTATTCTCATTTTAGTACTATACGGAACTGTTTCTCTTAAGTCTTTTTTCAATATCCGTAATGAGCCCTAAAATGAAACTTTGTTTTTAAAGTATCACTCTAAAGTTCCTGTCTAAAGATAATAATGATTCACAGGTGATTAAGCTAAGCTGTTACGCATTGTTGTTCATCTTATTGAAACAGGAGTATTTGTGCCAAGAAAAAAGAACAATAAAGTTACAGCTTGACATCTTTACCACCATACAAGTACTCTGCTGTTCGCTTTCATTATGATGAGATATATTTGTGCAGGAATGCCCATATCTTATGGCGTGTTGAACTGTCTTATTCATGCAGTAATGTACACGTACTACCTACTGAGCAGCTTTGGTGGGCCAATCAGAAAAATGGTCCTCCCCCTGAAACGTTATATAACTATTATGCAAATGGGAAGTCACATTCCTATGTTGCTACATAAGAACTGATTTCTCTCTCCAATTTTGATTGTGCCGCGATTCAATCTTCTTGTCATATACTTTATACTTCTTTGAATTTATACTTCTTTGTAACTAAGAAGAGTTTCATGAAGACCGTAGTGCAAAAATAGAGCGTAGATAGATAAGTATGGTTCTCTGTACGAGAAAAGCCCTCATGGTCGATATGGAGCTACGTGGAGGCCATTATATATTTTGATAGAGTTATGGTATTTTTTTTTTTTGCACGAATTTATTTGGACAAAATTTCTGGCTTTTCGAGGTGCTTAGTTTACGGATGTTTATATTTTGAAGAATTTTTGATGTTAGATGAGGGTGTTATTTGTGCATCGTGCATGCATATTTTTCATGGAAATAAATCCAAAAATCATCCCGCTAAGCGGGCACATTCTCATTACGCGCTTCACTCGTAAGTTTCAGCGCGCCTAGAGCGCGCGTCTTCAGATCTCGCACTTCGCACTCGATGATAGACTTCCCCACATTTGTATACAGAGCTTTTGAAATTCTATAGTAAAATGTCGATAACTTTAATTTGATGATTGTGAATTCTATCTTGTTGAAGCTTTTCCGGCTTTAACGAATACATGCTCATCACGTGCCTCGTGCTGGGCACTCGATCAAAATTTGTCCGAAACGGTTGAGGAGCTTTTTTGCTTCATTTTTTCATAAGTTCTGTACTTTTCCTAGAAATTTAATTTAATAATGTTTTATTTTATTTTTTATAGATCTTTTTCGGGTGAACAACTTTTTTCTATCAATCTTCTATCCAAGCCTTTGTCATTTTTTCAAAAATTTCATTAGTTCATTTTTATATCTATTTTCCTGATTGAAATGAAAACTACATACCCTGTTAAGAAAGGATTAATATCACTTTCCAAGATATTTTTCTGGTGAAGAACTAGTGTCTATTGGTTTTTTCCTTAGCTTGGGTCAATCGTCCAAAAATTCAATTTTTTCATTTTCAAGGTTGTCTGGAGCAAGAGCCAAGTGATCAGAATTTGATAAAAATTTATATACAAATAGTTTATGATGCCTTATGCCTTATGCAAATTTAAAGACAATCTAATCGCTGAGTGTCGAGTTATAAGTTTTCAAAGGTGAGTAAAAATACATGGGCTCTTATGGCAGCGCATGGCTTTCTACTCTTCCTCACAAAAAAATTATTCATAGTGAAAGGATCGACTCGAAAATCAAGTAAAATGGGAAGTATGACTTCGAATTTTAGTACGCGAAGTTTCAGAATGATTTTGTCGGCAAGAGAAAAGTTACACGGGAAATTGGCGAATTTACAAAACTCGAAATTGTACTCGAGAATCGTGGCCATGGCAACGTCTTTGACGTCGCTCGCTTGTTATTCTTTCAATACAAGCATCGAATCTTGAGTGAGAAGGATGCAATAAGAATAAGAGCAAGAGAGAAAGTTCAAGCGACGTTACCAAAAATTATACGCGTTATTGTCGATATTTCTAAGAACGATATTAAAGAACTTTTTTCTTTCATATCGTCCGAAAATAAGCTTCATGAGCTTAGAACGCAATATCTTTATAAGATAATTGAAAACTCGCTTGGATTAGGAATTCAAATCCATTTCATTTTTATCTCGTGCAGTTGGCAGCAGATTTGAAATGCAATGTTAAAGGATACAGGGCACAGGGAAACACAATGAAAAAACTAAATCTTACTCCAGTACAACCTTAATATGGTATTTCATCAATGAAGCAAAAACTACTTATCCTATCAAAAAGTGGATTTTACCAAATTTGTAGATCTTTTTTTGTTGTAAAATTTTGGTAATTCTATATTCCCCCGTATTTTGCATGGTTTGACCAAAAAATGAAGTTTATATTTTTAATTATTTTTTGTGCGAATAAAATTTGAATTTTCGATTCTTTGAGAAAATTCAAAAAGTTGTAAAAATAATCTTGCAGGGCTCCCAAAAGGAATACTTTTTCCCTTACATTTTTTTATACCTTGCGTTGTTTGGTTAGAAATTGAAATCTGCAACCCTTGGCAATCAAACAAAAAATCAAGAATCCAACTACCAAATTTCGAACATCAACCTGGAATACACCTATTACAAACTGAACAGTGAAGAAAAAAAGAGAAGAGAGATAGAAGAGAAAGCAACCTCCAAATCTCCTTCTTCCCCTTTTTCTATCTTTCGTCTCTTTTCCAAAAAAACACAAATAAAAAATATTCGAAATATCTAACAACGATTCGGTGTCCAGCCAACACCCTTATCATGGTAAAAAAAGCGGCCAGCACTTCGGAACCCAAGAGAACTCAGGCTGCTCTCTTCCAGAATTCCCACTGAAGACTCCAGAGTTTTTTTTACCTTGACAAGGGTACTCGGTGAACACCGGAACGTTGATAGATATTTCGGGGTTGCCGTATGCACTTCTATGTCCAGTCGGACCCGTCAGTTTTTTGTTATCTACAATTTTGATATATCGATATATCTTGTTGTCTGCAACATTTACGGAATTTCTGATCAATAGGATTGATTGTGAATTTTATTACAAAAACTTTCCATTTTTGATGAAATAAGGTATTTCGCGTTCCGATCGTGTACAAAACTACAAAAATTTGTCGACGTTTCGCGAACTTTGCAGCTCGCATCTTCAGGACTAGCCAGTAGTCAATTTTTGTAGTTTTGTACACGGTCAAAACCCGAAATACCTTATTCCATCAAAATGGATCATGGTGAAAGCATTAAATCTATAATTTTTTTTATTTTTGGAAAAATATTGATTAGATCGAAAGTTACGGACAAATTAGTGCAATACTTTTGTAAATACACGCTCTTTTTGCATGGAGTCGATCATAATTTGTCTTATACGATCGCTATTGGGACACTTGATGACTTATTCCGAAGAATATGCCAGTCGCTTCAAAGTAAGCACTCGGCCGCATATTTTTGAATCGTAAGAACAATTTTACAGCCCTCCAAAGCTGATTTTTTTACCAAAATATGACAGTGTCAATTGTTTCGGTCCTAGTCGTTCAATGAATTCTAAAAATTATCGGAAAAACAGTGATCTTATTCCATTCCTCAACAAAAAACAAAACTTTTAAGTCCACGTAGAGATTCCCAAGGGGAGTAGTTGCTGAATAATCGCCGTTTTTGTAGCGCCTGAACGGCCACCCGCGTCATGCGCGACTCTAAAATCAGCGCCTCAAACAACTGGCCACTACAAAAACGGCGATAATTCTGCAACTACCTACCTTGGAAACCACTACAAGGGCTTAAAAGCTTTGTTTTTTGTTGAGCAATAACATGAAACGACTGTTTTTCTGATGTTGTTAGAAATACATCAAATGAAGAGGACATAAAAAATTAACACTGTCATTTTTTGGTACAAGTATCAGCTCGGAGGGCTGTGAAATTGTCCTCAGGGCTTGAAAACATGTAAACGAGGGCTTATTTCTGAATAAATTTGCCCGTAACTTTTGCTCTAATCAAGACTCTCTAAAAATTAAAGTGGCAAATGTTTGTAATAAAATTTGAAATCGATCCTATCGATCAGAAATCCCGTAAAAGTTACAGACAACAAGATATATCGATTTGAACAATCAAATTGTTAATAAAGAAAGCTGACAGGCTTTGGGCCTTGAGACCTCGAAAAATCTATTCTTTACACCAAAAAACATAAAAATAAACAAAGTTGCCGACTGGACATAGAAGTGCATACGGCAACCCCTGTCAACGCCCGGACTAGAGAGTAGCAGTTGAGATTGAATTTCGATTATGATTCAAGAATCGAGGCTTCTTTCTTGGTTCAAATATATATAATTCGAGATATTTCATACTTTTCTACAATAACTATCCCAAATTGGTCCTAAACACATTTAGGATTTTCACACCTCATGATATATAGTGAGGGAAGAATGTTGACCAAGTAAGATAGAATTATGATATTTCTTTAAAATGAGTATAAAGAACTATATTCAATTAAATGCAATGATGTTATTATAAAAAGGGGATGGTTTTGTACGCAAATAAAGATATAAAAACTGCATTTCCAAGACTTTGTGAAAATAAAAACGAGAAAAAATCATTTGAAATGTTACAACTCAAGTAGAGGACCTCTTGATTAAATATGAATTCTTTTTTGCTTTTGTGATGTATTATTGTGATTTGTAAACTAAAAAAGTACAACTTAGGCTATTGTGCATCGGACTGGAAATCATAGTAGTATATCATTTTCCAAATTTCGGCAATAAGAATCTCATATACAAAGACTTACCCTCGGGTCAGATGCATTGGGGTATTATACATAAAATAATTGAATGACGTACACCTCACGTCAACTCTTGCATCAACTATCAACTAGTTTTATCATCCGGAAATCAATTTCTGTTTTTATCTCTAATCTACAGATTCATTTAAAGTATAATTTGCTATCTGAACATAATTATATCTAGAGATTCATCTGATCTCTGATATTTAAATTCTTATCTAAAGTTTCGAATAGAAGAAATGTTGTAGTCCAACTCGTTCTAGATTGATGATTTTCAGTTCTCCCTGATTTCTAGTAAATAATATAATCATTCCATCTTCTGCAATCGAATAATTTTGTTGGCATTGGCTCAATTTTGCACTTAGCATCTTTGCATGTACCCAAGTTTGTAGGAAAACATTGTAGAGGTCAGACATAGTTTTGACCTGAGCCTATATCTGTTGTTGAATAAATAATGTTTGTTCTTTATTATCACATAAAATTAAGTTTGAGCGGGCACAAGTCTCTTGCTTGAACTAATATTATTCAACCACAAGAAAAATAATAATGGTCAATTTGGAAAAAAGGTAGTCAAGGTTGGCTCACGTAGTCTAAGTGACGCCACCCTTCAAAAATGAATCAAATAAACTTCTCTAAATAAGAGGAACGCATTTCTTCATTTTGCGATTGGTTGTTCACAATTTCAGATAAAAATAAAGTAGAGAAATGATCAGCGATCATTTCCCTCCTCGCTTTTCCGCTCATTTCTGGAATCCCTGTTGATAATTGAAAATTGATCAATTCATCAATCAGAATTGTTTTTTTTTTCGCTTGAATTAAGAGTAAATAAGCCGTGAAACGATGTCTAACATCGACGACATGCATTATTCAACATTGGGACACTCCGCAGGAAAACAAGTTATAAAACAGAGTGACTCTTATAATACGTTGCTAATTATGAATTACATAACAAACAAAAATACTTACCTTTGGGCTTTCATGCTTTTGATCCAACTTATTCAATTTTTTGAGATGACGGTGTAACGAATTTCTGAATTTACATCGTTCACGATCTGTCCTTCACAGCCGAGCTGCCTCTCCAGGCTCAATCTGGAGGATGAGTCTCGAGGGTGGTGAAGGGGGGGGGGGGGGGGGAATAATGACACGCCTTTTGCTAGGGGGGGGGGGGGGTTTTACCCCCCAACTTTATCATAAAATTATAAAATTACACGTATTTTCTTTTGTCTATGATTACATTGGTCTGAGGCTGAGAGATCATGAACATCCGTCGAAGGATAACGTAATTATTTTCTATTCCTATCACATATTTAATAAAATAAGAGTAATACGAAATCTGAGGATACAATATATCTTTTTCGGTTACAAT
>WSXT02161562.1:0-10048 GCA_011762715.2 Neuroterus valhalla | reverse complement strand
GTAGCAGGGGAAGAGGTGCCAAGGACAAACGAACGGCGGGGGGGGGGGGGGGGGGGAGGTCAAATTTGCACACAAATCTAATACCTTCTCTGATGAGAATGTAGAAATAAGGTTGTAAACAAAACACTTTCCAAAAAACACAGGGTAAAACAACGTTTCTTGGCATCGAAGCGTTTTAACAATCACGCACCATCCCTCATGGAATACCTCGCTGGGGGCCCCTACTTGCCCCCACTTTTTCGCGCCGGAGAGGAGAAACTTGGAGCAGTACGGGCTACCTGTGAGCAGCTGTGAGGCGTGCGAGAGAGGTAGAGAAAAGAGGAGAGAAGAAATTCTAGCATGATTTCGCCGAAGTTGGAACCCCCTGCATTTATCACTCTCTACAACAATTTCTACTTTTACTTTAAGACAAGTTTTTTTATGAAATATTTTATCCTCCTTCATTCAACTAAATACTCCTATTATGGTCGTGAGACGCGGTCGTAGGTGTATTTTACCGCGGTTCAACTGGGAGCTGGTGCCATTTTCCTGAATGACAGTTGCTCCCAGGAGGACCCTGCGGTGGTCGATCAACCAATGTTTTATTTATTTATATATCATTCTAGCCTTCAGGGCCTAAGAATACGCATACCATGTCTGGTACATTAGAGTTTACATGTATTCACAATATTGACAATACTCTTATACTGATCTTATGTCAGAACTTTGCAACCTTAAAATTACCGCTTTTCCTTAACACATCACATCAACGCATGGCTCCGAGAGTTCACCGCATAACCTTAACGCATTGCTCGGACGCTTCGCCTGAACGCATCGCCTAAACACATTGTCTTATCGCTTCGTCTTGGCTAATCGCTTACACGCATCGCTCTTCTCGTATCTTCCTACGACTTTTTGTTCCACAGTCCTTATGGCAACCCTAATTTCAACATATAATACATTTTACTCTCATACTCTATTCTCGCTTGATCTCTTCTCCTTTCTCTTTCTTTCTAATTGTCTTAGTCTGTCCACCACCTCTGATTTTCTTTTTCCAGGCATGTTGTTTTCCCTTATACTATTATCCATTTGTGACGCCGCACGAGAGAACGCGCTTAAGAGTCAAATGGAACATTTTTTAAGGCGGTCATTTCTTTACGAAAATTAGCCGAGCGTCCTGTTAAACAGAATGTACTTTGAGGTACAGTCCGCGTATGCCAACGAACAGAATATTTCTCCTTTCACCGTTCTCTAATCCTTTTTTGAATAATTCTCTGATGTTTTAGCACCAACCTTCACCCCATCTCTCGTTCCTCGATGATTCTCTCTCACTCTTTCTGTTGACCCGATCTTTATTCCTCTTCTCTCCATTGTTTCCATAGTTTTTTCCTGTCTATCGATGGAAATGCCGCCTTCAGATCCAAAAGAGCACATGCTTTTCCTCCTATCCTCTCTTACTTCTTCTCTACAACGTTCTGAAAAATATTAGTATGTGTAATAATATCATATTTGCAATAAAAATATTTGAATGGAAAAGAAGGTTGACGAAAAATGAACATAGCAGGAATCGAGCATAGATATGCATTTTCGAATCGCATTTTGAACATCGGACAGCATATCAAAATATAATACTAAATCGCAGACTCCGCATAGATCTTCTTGTGCATTATGCTTATTTAACAGTGTTACTTTTTCAGTCCCAACAACAATAACAGTAGACTGTTCTAGAAGTATTATCATAAATTGTTAGTTCATCAGACTCTCGGTAAAAGGAATAAATGGTTGATGAAAATTGTAGTGCGAAGTAATTATATGTGAGCATGGGTGTGATAAAGCAAAAAAAGTTTTTTTTTTTGTTGCTTTTATGGATGGATCGACTTGATGATGACCTGCTTAGTTGCTATGATGCCAGTTTTGTCCCTTATCGCAGAGGTTACATGGTGCGCCTGCACACTCTGTTGTACCAGAAACACTCAGAGCTTTCGCACCTTCCACAGCAAGTGTTAAGTAAATGTGCCGTCAACCTTTTGCGAATAAGAGATGTACGCGGAACACTTCCTCAACCACTGCAAGAGAAAACCGCGGACGAAGATCATGAAGTGAAATTAAGACCAAATGCTAAAACTAGTAATTTCCCAAGAGACGATGGCGATCTCAGGACAAGGAGAAAAATAACATCCAGAGTTCTTCCAAGCCCTATGATCTGGCTGAAATGGATGGTACCCTTCGATAGAATCTCTCAAGAGATGGTGTGATTTCCACCTCAGCATACCATGGCAACATATTACGTTAAGAAGTTCCCAGCGACAGGTGCAGGGCGTTTCTTAAACTCCCTGGGCACCCATGGCATATACTATCGAATCCTCCTATTCACATGGGAACGACGTATATAAAGACATAATGCGCCTCTAAGAGCGCTTTACTACCGTCTTTGTCGCTTTCATAGCGTTGGCCCGACCCTGCCCTGACGAACGCTCCAAAAGAGATAGAGTCAATTGTTGAGAACGAAGAGTGCTGAATCTACTAGAACTACAATTTCTTGACAATAGTCCCTATCCAATACATAAGACCTGACATCGTGCTCCTTGACAAACGCGAATGAACTACGTTCGTGATCGAATTCTCGGCTCCGGTTAACTACAACATCAAAGGCAAGGAAATAGAGAAAAAGAAGAGGTAAAGAGATTTCAGAGAGAAGCTGTAGCGACTCTACCAACGATATTCGTTAATAATTTTTCTCATCATCGGTGCTCTTGAAGGGACATTTACCATGAGAGCCGATGATTTTGAGGTCAAAGTGGTATGAACATTATTTATGAAGCCTTCTCAAAAATGAAAAAAAAATTACGTTAATTCGGTGAATATAGGCCTATCCAATCGCTCTGTTTGTTATCCGAAGCCCTTGGAAAAAAGTGCGCATACCTTTCCTCTTATTTATCGCCATACAAAATAACAGATTGCCAACAATTTCATTTTTCAAAAGGTTTCGCTCAAAGGACCTGATTGAAGGTAACAAACTATATTAACGAATCTTTAAGCGAAAAGCATTCACAGTTTTCGTTTTTCCGATGAAACCTCCTACCACTGGTCTAAGGATGAAAATACATTTTTGCATTTATTTCTAACCAACCCTAGTTCACACAAGATCTGCATGAATTACAGTCCTATGTTTGGGAACTCCTCAGTGCCGTAGAAATTCAAAGTAACCCTAAAGTAGCCCTGGAAATGATTTGATTGTTACTATGAGTGGAGGTTACATTGATAATTTTCATATGCAAGGGTTTTCTTGTGGTTTGGACTCTTATCAGGTCTTTTGTAAACTGTAAAATTTTAGATAGGATGGTACCTAGGTGTGTCGAAACAAAGGACTGTAGTAGAGTTTAGTAGTATCGATCACTATACAGGCAGACAACTGTGTCATGGATCCTTGATAGTGCATGTATTTAAGCAATGGGCCAAATTTAAGACAGCCCTAATTGGTGGCGCAGGTTAGTCCCGTTTATTACCATAGAGAAAAGGATCTCATATAAAAACAATAGTCATGATGAAATATGTTATTTAAATCTCTGTTGTTCAACGAAGAGCAATATTCTACTCGATGACATGTAGTTTCAGACTTGCAAGAATAAATTTTGTTAGGCTAATTAGATTATTTATTCGTCTAGAAACCTTCTCTATTTCTCATATTTCTTTTCCATTAAAGAGTGTGAGCTTTGAATAGTTGGTATAACTACTAAATGCAACTTTGTTTATTCTGTTTATTACCTATTTCTCAGGACACTTTACATGCATCACCAGCTGCGGAAGTTGCATTAGAATCGCACTGTGCCTATAAGTATTTATTCAATTTTCGTGGAGTTGCTGCTTCCTTTAGACACAAACATTTGTTCCTGTGTCGATCACTGGTTTTTCATGTAGGCCACGAGTGGAATGAATTTTACTATGATCTTATGAAACCATGGATCCATTACATTCCAGTCTCGAAAGATGCTAACCAATCTGATCTTGAGTGAGTTTGATAATAACATTTCTTACCATGTTAATCATACATATTTCAATTTCAGAGCTATACTGCAAATGAAAGAGACCTCTTGAAGCTGTTACTAGAGATTCGACGCTGACGTCCATTCTGTAATGGTGCGGAGGCTAGAAGTAGGAGGTGCGCGAATTCAAAATGTACTCTGTCTTTCATCAGAAAAGTAGGGGAGATGTACGCTAAATTGATGCGCAGAATGAGGGTTGTAAGTAGAATATCTGCGGAGATTGCATTAACCAAATATCTTGATTGTAACAAAACATCAAGTGTGTTTAAATTATACCTCTTGGTACGCCGATCTGTTTAGAGTACGTCTTATCCACTAATTTCTGACCGAAATTGCCAAGGAGTCAACAACACACAGATTAGTATCCCTGATAATATTTTATGCTGACAACGGTCGTACATACAGTTCCCAAAACTTCCGTGGTTGGGGTAAACACGGCTTACAAAACCACCACAGATTTTATAATTTGTTGCTAGACGGCGTCGTAGAAGGTAGTGCGCATGCGCCAGTCAGTGGCACGCACGGGAACTTCAAAAGCGTTGAAATACGTGTTGAGTAGTTTCAATTGTAAAATGTGTAGTTAAAATATGATTTCTTAAAGTTGGCGATAATTGATGTTATATTTCCTGGTTCCAAACGAGGATACTTTTTAAGGTGTTGGTAGCAAGAAAAAATAATATTTAAGTCATTAAGAAAAATAACCAGAGTGGCCAGTTGGTCGTGGGGGCTAAGGCATGCGCTTTAGACTCGGCGGCCCACGCGGTGAACACTTGCCTAGCAAGGGAGTGTTCATCTCCGGAAAGTCGTGGTGCTGGTACCTCTTGAGAAAAATGTTACTCTAAGTACTTGGGGCTGGGGTTCTTGGTGGTTCGGAACCCACCTTTATCTGTAGGTCCTCCTTACTAACTTCTAAGGTAGTGGTAGGGTGTGTAAAGGAATGGTGGAGAGGTTCGAGGAAAATGTAAACCCTCAGGGGACAAATCGAATCAATCAATCAATCAAGAAAAATAACCAAAAAATATTAGCAGTTTCTGGATTAGACATAAAACATCAAAAAACCTAATCATGAGAAGTTTTTATTTTCATGCAAGACGAAGTTTCAATGATTCTTGGGAAATGTAATATATATTGCAGATTTTTAGTATTCAAAACGTAACTTGTTTATATGCACCGTCATTGGACTTTCTCTTTGCTTACATAAAAAATAACCAATGTTGCTCATCATTTTCATTATGATGCGTTCTTCGTCTGTCATTTAAAAAGCCATTCATTTCGATGATCCGATGGAACCATAGAAGAGGATCTATTTTCTTTCGACTGACATTTATTTTTTGAACAGTTTTGAAACTGCACAATTCGAAGACATTTTTCATGAAAAATTATATACGCCTAACTACGACTGCCATTCGTCTAGCCGAAAATCTATGCACTTCTCGCACACAAAAACACGAGATTCAGCGGGAGGTTCGGTGAAATTCCACCATGCGCGGGACGATGGCCATAACGTTTCTGAATAACGTCGTAACGGCGTACAGCAAACACCTATTTTCATGCTTGGCTGCTCGACGGTTTTTAGAATTGAACAGTTTATGAGGCATTGCGATCGGTCAACGTTAGATTGAATACGTTTATTGCAAAGTGTGTTTGCTGTTGCTATCAGCAAGACTCTTCACTTCTGATAAAACTCTCCATAGTTTGTAAGGAATCGGCGCTGAATCTGCCTTGTCGGTTGATGAAGAAGAAAACTAATAACCCTATATAATTCTTTTCGAAATTGGACCGTCCTAATTTAACCTCCGTCCTCGGACGCGTTACATTACTTATCGTTATTTAGACGCCCAAGTGGAATGCAAGGTCGCATATTAGCTGGTTTCAAAACCCTTTATATTTCCTTCTAGTTAATTGACACTCTCCTATATCGGTTATGACATATCAGTTATTTCTCGAAACTTCAGAAATGAGATAAGGTCCTTCGAAACAAGGAAGTATCCTAAAGGAGACGGTAGGTGTAGATCATAATTTATAATTATTACTAAGTCGCCAAGATGGTAATCATTCGGATTTTATATTTTTTCATCCGTGTACACTCTTTATTCGATCGTTAACTCATCCTCTTTGTGGAACTTTGAATATAAACAGCTTTAAATTTTGTGAATGGCCTTATGTGTTTAAATGTTTTTGGAGCGTTCTCGATTTCCATAAACACTTTAGGCCAAGTTTTTACGCAATCATTATCGTTGAATTTACCCAACATTGTGAGAAGGTTCCTATTGAACTTTTGGGTTGACAATTGGCCTAATGCGATTACGTTGCTATCTCATGATGTACGATGTCATAGTCAATCAAGGAATTTTCTGAATTCTTTCGTAATAAAACAAGACCCTTCATCCGAATAGATGCAGTGGTCTTGGTCTGGTAGGTCTGGTAGAAGTTGTGATTGCGGTGATAACCACCAAACTGTGCTTTCTGGTTTTAGCATTATAATCAACTAATTTGTCATAACTCGTCGTGGTATTTAAAGAGAACATATTTGTTCATACCATTTGAGGTGACAAATGACAAGAAGTAATTTTTTTTCTATAAACAAAACCATCTTGTAATAGAAATGTCTTGTATTTCGATAACTTTAATTCCTGCAGATCTCTACAATTTTATTATCCTGGGTATGCGCTTAAATAAAACATTGTTTGGGGAAGGTCTCATCAATCACATTCGCGAACTCACAATGGCTCAAACTTTCTACGTGAGTCATCGGCTTGTCATCGTGATCTTTGACTGTATGATCGTGAATCTCTCATTCCAAAACCCGTTTTTCAATTTTGGGTTTTTTTCCTCTGCTTTCAACGTAAAAGCCAGTAATTTCACTAGCACAACAGTGATTCTGAACAAGTAGTCGTGCAATCTTTTAATCGCGTTTATAATAACCAACATTTCCAGTGCCAAACCACAAAACTTTCAAATCCTCAGTGTCAGATTCTCATTTTGGAAAATAGAAACAGACATTTGAAAGGACGTGAGAACCTTTCGAACTGCCCATTCTGAATGTCGCATATATCTGATCTTTTAACCTCATTGGACAAGCCCTAGTTGCGTCATCAATTATTATAGTTCCTACAATTGATATGAGTTTGCATTGATCAAAATTTTCATGAATATTTTCATGAAGACCCTCTAAATTTCAGTTACTTCACTACCGAATCTATTGAAACTTTTCTTTTAACGTCCCTCGAATCGAGGAAAATTATCAAACATTTATCTAATTTTTTGTTTTTGTTATCATTGTTTCCTGGAAGGTGTCGTCTCATATCTTAAGGTAGAGGCTCGTTGAAATATTTAGGCCCTGGTTTCTTCTCTATCATATTTTTCTTTAAAAATCCAAGGATTGCGCGGTTTCGTCAATAAATTATAATTGATCGCGTTTATCAGAATCACCCACGACTTTATAAATCTGGTCTGCTTTTTTATATCATTTTGTGGCAGAAAGTTTTGCGGATTAATATGAATTCCTTGTCCATCATTTTAATAATTTGGCTGAGCATTTCTATTATTCTGATCGGAGGGATCATAAATATTTTGGAAACCATTCGGTTATCAATAGCGCCCTTAAGCTTGATAAGTATCCGGTGCTCCATTTCCATCATTA
This sequence comes from Neuroterus valhalla, assembly GCA_011762715.2. NCBI lineage: Eukaryota > Metazoa > Arthropoda > Insecta > Hymenoptera > Cynipidae > Neuroterus > Neuroterus valhalla. The sequence continues at coordinate 2,383 of WSXT02161562.1, read as the reverse complement.
TAGCTCGGAGAAGGAGCACGATTTTTTTTATTCCGGAATATAAATTTGATCAATTTAGATTATTTATCGTGCATTGTGCTACAAGGAAAAGAAGCATGCGATTTTCGCCGAGCCTAAATTTGCCACCCGAGCAAAGCTTGGGCTGCAATCCACGAGGTGAAAGTCGGATCCCTTCCGTGTAGCATACTATATCAGTGACGGATTTCAAAGATGTCATGTTGACCCTTGTATTCTAAGAAGCATCCGGTATACTAATGCTACTAAAAAAATCAATGATGAGTGTGGATGTGCTAATGGCCTCGCAAGCGTAGTTCTTCTTTCTCACTCCCGCATTTCTCCTGAATTGCAGGTGAGGAATATGGCCATGTTACTGGAGTCCGGAAAAACCAATTGTTTTCGGATAAGAGGAGTTGTTTCGATGGAAAAAAAATCCTCAGTTTTGATACTTTTCACGTCAGAAGTTATCACATACCCAGCTTGGATAAAAATTATTTCCGAATTTACTACTATCCTCCCCTGTAAGTTGATTATTGTTACGACACCGATACGAGGTCGATCATTTTACCGAAAGCTTGTATTTTAGAAAATTTTTGCCTATAGTCTGGTGAAACTCCTGGATTTTGATAAATATTACGCCAAATACCTCCAAGTCCCCTTTGATTTATGATATTCAGATAATCAACATTAAATCGGCCAAAATAATTATGCTGTAAAGCGCCATTTCTACGGGGATCAAAATCTCATATACTATTAACTGTCTGATCTTTGGAAACGTTCCCCGAAGCGTGGTTAGGGAAGTATCGTGGTGAGGCGTGTCGTGGGCCCTCTTTTGGTGGAAGCCCAGAAATGTCAGTAGAAATTAGGTAGGATGGCAATCTTACTGCGCCCAAATAAGGTGTGACACCTCCACGGAGTGTCGGCGATGAAATGAACAAGGATGACTCCCAGGGGGCATCACAAGTCCATTTAAGGCTTAACTTGAATCGAACACCAAGGTTGAGTTTTTTGCGTTTGGTGCGTTTGTTGGGTTAGAGAAGGAACCAGCGGAATTCCAGAAGTCCAGTATTTATTCACGATGAATTCTCCAGGCAGGAAGTAGAGAGCCAGACGAGCGACCAGCTGGTCGGAGCTGATAGTATTCGCAGAGCTGATCGTTGAAGTGTGTCGAATGCCAGGTGAGAGCCAAGTGACTAGGGATGGCCCACTCGAGTCCGAGTAACTTGAAGAACGGAGTCTCGGTGTCTGAGACTCGATTATTCGGACTCGAGTTTGAGCAGTCGAGACTCGAGTTTTGACAGACTCGAGCCCAAGCGATTCTTCGATTCTCTCGCCTCCCACTCCTCCAGGTTATCTCACTCTCTCCTACTGATGCCCGCCTGCCTCTCAGCAGCTTGAAAGGATGGCTGTTGCGCATCCTCGCCTGGATAGCGTTCGACTCGCAATCCCGCATAAATATCTAATTGAACACAAAGTGCGACACGGAAAGCTTTTCACTTCCCAAAGTTGACCTGCTCCTTTCTTTAATTTTGAGGCTCACCTGCCTCGGGGGTCAACAACAATGATGACTGAAGCTGATTCTTGTTCAAATTCTATAGAAAATGTTCCGACAGTAAGAGAGGATATGAATAAATAGGTTGAGCTCTGTTCAAGTTTCAGGCAAGTTTTCAGCATCACCCAGGTCCTAAACAATGAATTCACCTATCCTTTATTCATTTGCCACAGAAAATTATCTGAGCAGCGATAAAGACTTCGAAAAGTAAGAATAGTCCAGGCGCCCTATGAAAAACGATGGCAAAATTGATACCTGAAAATAAGCGACGCAGTTTTGTAGTGTTGGTGAATAGAAACAAAGTCTACATGTATCAGTCAGGTGCCGAGGATGCGTGCTATTTTCAAACAGTGGTTGAAGGTGGAGAAAGCAGGTTTTTTGCTTCTTGCAGGGAACCTATTTACCTGTCAAGAAAAAAGTCTAATTCAAAAATATAGGCCTCAAAGAGATCTACAAAATAGCTCGTCTTAAATTCAAACCGGTTTATTTGTTTACTTGCAAAATAATTTAAACCACTGAAAATCGCCATTTTTGAATATGCAATAGTTTTTGCAATGATTTATGAAAATCTTTTAAACTTTCAGAAAATATGTCTCTCGTCGCCCTAACATGTTTTGCAAATTTTAGCTCAAAATTTCAATTTACTTTTTCAAAGAGGCATTTGTTATTAAAAAACAGACTCTCTTCCAACGGAATTTCTACAACTTGGGCCGACAGGATATCATTTTAGTCAGGGCAAATTTACTCCAGAAGAGTAATACTATCATTTACGCTTAGCGGCAAAGCGATATTTTATAATTAAACAGTCGAAAAGGGGCAACAAAATGATGGTAC
>WSXT02161540.1:0-10048 GCA_011762715.2 Neuroterus valhalla | reverse complement strand
ACCCCCAAACCCGCCGTGATAGACCCCTTGTATCTGGCTTCGCTATGGGTGCCCAAAATAAAATTTCACAGAAAGGTTCCTTCTAATTGGTACTTAAAGTTCCCAATAACACCCCGAAACCCATCGTGATGTTTCCCGTGTATCTGGCTTTGCACTAGGTGCCCAAAATTATATTCTAGAGAAAGTTTCCTTCTAATTGGTATTCAAAGTGCGCAATAGTACCCCGAAGCCCATCGTGATGGTCCCCGTGTATCTGTCTTTGCTATCGGTGCCCAAAATAAAATTCAACAGGGAGTTTCCTTCTACTTGGTATTTAAAGTGTCCGATAATACCCCGAAACCCATCGTGATGGCCCCCGTGTATCTGGCTTTGCTATAGGTGCCCAAAATTATATTTACAGGAAGTTTCCTTCTGATTGGTATTGAAAGTGCCCAATAATACCCCGAAACCGATCTTGATCGTCCCCGTGTATCTGAGTTTGTTACAGGTGCCCAGAATAATATTCCACAGAAATTTTCCTTCTGATTGGTTTCAAAATGCTCAATAATACCCCGAAACCAATCGTGATGGTTCCCGTGTATCTGGCTTTGCCATAGATGCCCAAAATAATATTCCATAGGAAGTTTCCTGCTAATTGATATACAAAGTTCCCAATAATAGGCCAAAACCGATCGTGATGGTCCCCGTGTATCTGGCTTTGTTATAGGTACCAAAGTAATATCCCACAGGAATTATCCTTCTCATTGGTTTTCAAAGTTCCCAATAATAATCCAAAACTGATCGTGATGGTCCCTGCGCATTCGGCTTTGTTATAGGTACCCAAAATAATATCCCACAGAAATTTCACTTCTAATTGGTATTCAAAGTGCCCAATAATACCCCGAAACCGATGGTGATGGTCCCCGTGTATCTGTCTTTGCTATAGAAACCCAAAATAATATTCCACAGGTAGTTTCCTTCTAATTGGTATTCAAAGTGCCCAATATTACCCTGAAACCGATGGCGATGGTCCCCGTGTTTCTGTCTTTGCTATAGGAACCCAAAATAATATTCCACGAGAGTTTCCTTCTAATTGATATACAAAGTTCCCAATAATAAGCCAAAACCGATCGTGATGGTCCCCGTGTATCTGGCTCTGTTATAGGTGCCCAAAATAATATTTCACATGAATTTTCCTTCTAATTGGTATTCAAAGTGACCAATAATACGCCGAAACCGATGGTGATGGTCCTCGTGTATCTGTCTTTGCTTTAGGTACCCCAAATAATATTCCACAGGAAGTTTTCTTCTAACTGGTATTCAAAGTGCCTAATAATACCCCGAAACCGATCTTGATGGTCCCCGTGTATCTGGCTTTGCTATAGATGCCCAAAATAATATTCCACAGGAAGTTTCCTTTTAATTGGTATTCAAAGTTCCCAATAATACCCCAAAACCGATCGTGATGGCCCCCTATATCTGGTTTTGCTATAGGTGCCCAAAATAATATTCCACAGGAAGCTTCCTTCTAGTTGGCATTCATAGTGCCCAATAATGCCCCGAAACCGATCGTGATGGTCCGCGTATATCTGGTTGTGCTTTAGGTGCCCAAAATAATATTCCACAGGAAGTTTTCTTTCTTTCTTTCTCCCCAAACAGCATATGTTGCTGCCGTAGCTTGATATTTAGGTTGGGGGAATGAGGCCTTTGGAAACGGCAAGAGCAAAAAAATTAATTCTTGCGTAACAAATAAGCAACGAAATAGCAACATAATAACCCACCAACATAACAACAATATCTCTCTCCGTTCCCGAGACAGCATATGATGCTGCCGTAGCCTAATATTGAGGTAGGGGGCAATGAGTACTTTATTAACGGCATGAGCAAAAAAATTAATTCTTGCGTAACAAATAAGAAACCAATTAGCAACAAAATAAGCCATCAGCAAGACATCAATATCTCTCTCCATTTACGAGACAAAATATGATGCTGCCGTAGCTTGATATTAAGGTAGGGGGCCATGAGTACCTGGGAAACGGCATGAGCAAAAAAATTGATTCTAGCGTAACAAATAAGCAACAAAATAGCAACGACATAAACCACCAGCAACACATCAATATCTCTATCCGTTCACGAGACAGCATATGATGCTGCCGTAGCTTGGTATCAAGGTAGGGGGCCATAAGTACCTCGGAAACGACATGGGCAAAAAAATTATTTCTTGCGTAACAAATAAGCAACCAAATAGCAACAAAATAAGCCGCCAGGATCACATCAATATCTCTATTCGTTCAATAGACAGCATATGATGCTGCCGTAGCCTAATATTTGGGTAGGGGGCAATGAGTACCTCGAAAACGGCATGAGCAAAAAAATTTATTCTTGCGTAACAAATAAGCAACAAAATAGCAAAAAAATAAGCTACCAGCATCACATCAATATCTCTCTCCGTTCCCAAGACAGCATATGATGCTGCCGTAACCTAATATTAAGGTAGGGGGCCATGAGTACTTTGGAAACGGCATGAGCAATAAAATTGTTCCTTTTGTAACAAATAAGCAACCAATTGGCAACAAAAAAAGCCGCCAGGATCACATCGATATCTCTCACCGTTCCCGAGACAGCATGTGATGCTGCCGTAACTTAATGTTTAGGTAAGGGGCCATGAGTACCTCGGAAACGGCATGAGCAATGATATTAATTCTTGCGTAACAAATAAACAACCAATTAGCAACAAAAAAAGCCGCTAGGATCACATCGATATCTCTCTCCGTTCCCGAGACAGCATGTGATGCTGCCGTAGCTTTATATTTAGGTAGGGGGTCATGAGTACCTCGGGAACGGCATGAGCAAAAAAATGAATTCTTGCGTAACAAATAAGCAACAGAATAGCAACAAAATAAGGCGCCAGGATCACACCGATATCTCTCTCGGTTCCCGAGACAGCATGTGATGCTGCCGTAGCTTAATATTTAGGTAGGGGGCCATGAGTACCTCGAGAACGACATGAGCAATAAAATTAATTCTTGCGTAACAAATAAGCAACCAATTAGCAACAAAAAAAAGCCTCCAGGACCACATCGATATCTCTCTCCGTTCCCGAGATAGCATGTGATGCTGCCGTAATTTAATATTCAGGTAGGGGGCCATGAGGACCTCGGAAACGGCATGAGCAAAAAAATTAATTCTTGCGTAACAAATAAGCAACAAAATAGCATAAAATAAGCCGCCAGGATCACATCGATATCTCTCTCCGTTCCCGAGACAGCATGTGATGCTGCCGTAGCTTAAAATAAAGGAAGGGGCCATGAGTACCTCGGAAACGGCATAGCAAAAAAATTCATTCTTACGTCCAAATAAGCAACCAATTAGCAACAAAATAGGCCGCCAGGATCACATCGGTATATCTGTCTGTTCCAGGGATAGCATATGATGCTAGCGTAGCCTAATATTAAGGTAGGGGGCAATGAATACCTCGGAAACGGCATGAGCAAAAAAACTAATCCTTGCGTAACAAATAAGCAACAGAATAGCAACAAAATAGGCCACCAGCATCACATCGATATCTCTCTCCGTTCCCGAAACAGCATATGATGCTGCCGTAGCCTAATATAAGGTAGAGGGCCATGAGTACCTCGGAAACGGCATGAGCAAAAAAATTAACTCTTGCGTAACAAACAAGCAACAAAATAGCAACAAATTATGGTATTATTCCCGGTCCTGCTCTTCGAAATCGGTGCAGCAACTTAATATACGTATTACAGACTATAGACAGACACATCAGCTAAAATCGTTTCTTCTGACTCAGGGGGTCTCAAAATGCGGAAAATGAAAATGTAAAAATGCAAAGAGTAGGAAAGAGAAAAATAGAAAAAGTTTAGAACGTAGGAAAATAGAAACAATTGTGATAGAACAAAGATTGAGTAAATTAGAAGCAAGGGCTGAGCAGAGTATGAAGAAGAAATCAAATAGCGAAAAATTGAATAAGGAGGGCATAAACGTGCAGATAGAGGATGAGAATGTGCATGGAAGATTGATGCGGATAGAAATACGGATCCAAAGAGAGCAAATAGAAAAGAGAAGAAAGTACGTAGTGATCAAGGATGTGGAAATAAACAGCGGAATAGGAGAGGAAGAGGTAAGGGAGATGTTCAGTAACATCGGAGCAAAAGTAGCGTGGAAGGGATGAAGAGAGTAGAAGGAAGAGAATATAGATATGTAATCATGGGTAATGAGTAAATGTGAAAGGGAGAAGAGAGAGAAGAGAAGAAGATATAACCTTGCAGGAGTAGGGAAGAAAATGAATGATAGGCAGAAGAAGGGAGAAAAGTTAGCAGGGTAATAATAGGAAAGGGACGGGATATGGGTTAGTGGAGGGATGAGGATCTGGGACAGAGATCGAGAAGAATTGAAAGCCTGTCAGGCAAGGCAAGAAAGGGAAAAGGACACAGAACAGCAGAATGAAACTCGAGGGATCGCGACGAGGTTTATAAAACGAAGTGAATTGGAAAAACGAGATGTATTAATGACGAGTGAGACATGGGCGGACGGGAAAGACTGGAATAGAATTGAAAGAAAGTTACCAGAAAGATATGTTTGAAAGTTGCAAGAAGCGAGAAAGCTACACGCAAGTGGGAGAGGAACGGGCGGAATGTTATCAGGGGTAGGGAATGGTTTTGTGGTGGAGCGGGGATCAGGAGAAGAACCATAAATAACGGAAGGAGTAATCATAAGAATGCCTGAATGCCTGATGTGGTGACCAGAAAAGGACAGCACAGGTTGAAGGGAAGAATGTTTACATAAGGAACTCAAAACATGGAAAAACAGATCGGGATTGACTACGTTCTGGCAGAGGAGAGACTAAGAAAGCTTTTGGTGGGAATAGAGGTGGCAATTATATGAACTCTGTGCAGAGCTGGGGAGTAGAAAAGTTAAGAGGGTTTAGAGAAATAATGAAGAAAGAGAATTAAAAAAATATGGGAGAGGAAGGACTGGTAGAGATACTAGGTAGAAGAAAGGGATAGATTGAGAAGATGAGAAAATAGGTCAGTCTCAAAGGAGATGAGGAAGCAATGAGACTTAAAGGATGGTGGGATAAGGAATGTGAGGAGGGTAGAGAAAAAATGAAGGAGAGTGTAAAAGAATAGAAAAAAGAGGGGATTGATGAAGGAGAGTAAAATTGATGAAATCGTGAGTAAGAGAGAATATTGAACAAGAAAAGACAGAAGGAGAAGGAAAGGAGCAGGTAGATCAAAGAGTAAAGGTAGGAAAAGTATAGAAGGTGATAAGCAGAGGAAGAGGACGGATGAAGGGAGTGAATAAGTACTTAAAAGGCATGTTATGAGAGTATAAAAATGGGTTAGAGATGAAGAGGGGAAAGGACTTGAGAGAAAGGGGAAAGATTGGAAGAACTCACAAGAGGACCTTTAGGTCTGGTCATTTTTGTTTTGGTCGTTACTCTTCTGAGTGGTAGACACCTACTAGAGGTTTTCTGAGAAAAATCAAGAAGGCGCAATTTTTAGCCGTTTTCGAGAAAAATGCATTTAAAGAACTGCGTGCAGATTGTGATGGCCCTGGTGAATCTCTCTTCACAACGGTCCAGTGGCTCAGGGGATAGAACTCTTGGCTAGTAGCCGCAAGTTTGCACGCTCGATTCTCGCTCCCTGCAATTTTTTTTGGGGGGGTTTTTTTCCTGCAAAACTGTTTATTCAACCATTTCCATAAATTTTTAATAAAATTATAATTTTTAATAATTGTTTAATCAATGTTGTAGACATCCCCATAAAGGTGTCTGGTCTGACTTTTCTACCTGGGCTCACCACTGCCTAAACTCTTCCGACGGTTGTAAATCAGCACCCGAAGTGGGTATGTTGCAAGTACTACGCTAACCGTTAGCGAAACTCCGAGGCCAATATTTCCCAGTGATGCTTACTGCAAGGCGTGTGTCTCAGTATAATGTGAACCGTTGACTGGAATCTTTGCCAGTATTAAACCAGGAATACCTATCAGTACTACGCCCATAGTAAGGCTAGTAATAGACCAACATTTGACCAAGCTCATATGCGTCGGTAGTCAATCAGCACTTGAAGTTAGTATGTGGCCAGTATCACGCCAAACGTTGACGAAACTTCTGGGCTGGTATTTCACCAATGATAGATACTACTCATAAGGCAGTAGTAAACCAGTATAATGCCAACCGTTGGCTGAACTTATTCTTCAGTATTTTACTAGCAATATGCATCAGTACAGCACCAGTAATGAGCCATCGGGAGCCTCTCCAGGTTGCGGATAGGGGAATGCTTCTCAGAAATGGGTGGTGCCGGGGAAATCAAATACCCGGGGTGGACAAATACCAGCTAGGGGAAGGAACCCTGACTTCAAACCAACCATGAGTGAGTCTTTCACAAACGAAATACCCCGAGAGAGTGCAAATCTCTCCATCAGTTCCGATCGGGTGTAAGCCCCGGTGCCGATGCCGGTCTTAAGGATTTCGGGGAATACGAAAGATACTCCAAGAATCAGAACATCGATCCGTTAGCGGGCGAAGAGTGAATAGTAGCGTCGAAGAACTGAGTGACATTGATTCGGAATCTGTTTTTCGGCAGAAAGTGATGAATCTCCTGAGTGAGCTTGCTGGAGTAATCCAGAAAATGTCTGACCATGTTGGAACAAGAACCAACATGGATATGACTATCAAAAATGGCTTGTTGGAGGCTAAAGCTGTATTGGAGAAAGCTAAACTGATTAGCAAATCTTGCCCGGAGATTCGGAGGAGGCAACCACGCGATGGCCAGAGTACGCCACAGCAGCAACGCTCTAAGAAGAGGCCAGTTGAAAAGACGCCCAGACCTGGTGAAGGCTCATCTTTGCATCCTATGAAAAAAGCTCAGCTTGCCTCAGGCACGTCTGAGTGGGTTGAGCCTAGAAGGCGACAGCGAAGAAAGCAACCTCCTCCAATTGATGTGACGAAACCTGAAGGGAGTAGGGACATGGTCCTTCCTCCGAGGACGTTCTCCTCGAATTTGGTAGGTCGAGTGAGAACAAAGCCTTATTCGGTGAGGTATTGCAAAACGCCATAAAGGAGGCAGAAGAAGTGCAGCAGTTAGAGCCGCGCGCCCAGGTCCAGTTCCGCGATTTGGATGTCGCTACGGATGTAGATGAGGTGAGGTCGGCTTTGCAAGCAATGCTTGGAGAAGCGTCAAGGGAGTCGGTCATCGTCAATATGACGAAGACTAATTTCCGGGGAAGCCTTATGGCTTCCGCGGAGTTACTGACGCCAAAGAATTGGTCAAGGAGGGCCATATTGGAATCGGTTGAGTCAATTGTAGGGTGCAATTGAAGGTAAGGGCCAAGCGCTGTTTTCGTTGTTTCGGTCATGGTCATCTTGCGGACAGTTGCGAGGGTGTAGACCGGAGCCGAATGTGCTGGAAGTGTGGCGCGGGAGGCCACAAGGCAGCAACTTGCACGGGCCAAGCTAAGTGCTTGCTTTGTGCGGAGGACGGAGAAGGGTTCTCGACCGACCACTCGCTTGCGATCTTCGCGAGGCTGATCGGAAATGTAACCCGGGCTGCAGATGGCGGTGATCCTCCAAGCAAATCTTTGGCGCTGTAGGGTGGCACAGGATCTTATGTGTTAGCTAGCAGTTGAAAAAAGGGCTGTCATTTACATCGTCAGCGAGCAGTATGACAACAGGAGAGGATTCAACTGGTTTCTTGATAATAGCAACACTGCGGCTATCTGGGTTATTGATAGCACCAGGTTCCCAGAGCATTCTCACGGAAGCGGTGACGGATTTGTCTGGGTTTTTAGCGGTTCGCTCACAATAGTGAGCTGTTGTCTTTCGCCGAATGAGGGAATATCTGTTTTAAGAAGAAAGATGGAGGTAATCGAAGACTTTTGTTCCGGTGTTACCGATGATTCCATCGTTGTCGGCGATTTTAATGCTAAGTCCTGCGAATGTGGCATGGCATGGACGAACTCTAGAGGTCGTGAAGTTACGGATATGGCTGCTACGTTGGACCTTACCATCTTGAACTCGGGAACCTCAAATACCTTTAGGCGGAAAGGTTATCGAGAAACCATCCTGGATGTTACCATGGCCTCATCAGGTGTAGCCAGGGGAGTGCGGAATTGGAGGGTTCTTGAGAATTACACAGCAAGCGACTATCAGCATATTTGCTTCCATATGGGCTGTGGTTCTCAATCATCCTCTGTTTCTCGCAATTCATTGAAGAAGAGTTGGTATCCAAAGAAGCTTGATGCGACTATTCTTGTTAGCATGATTGCTATGAATGGTGGGAGCATGCTTGCGGAATTGTCAGGTGAGGCGCTGACCAGTTCGGATGCTGAAAATTTGGCAAAGGCTTCAATGGAGTTGATCGGGCAAGGGTGTAATGCTTCGATGCCCAGAAAATCTTCGAAGAAACAGAAGCCGCCGGTGTACTGGTGGACTCAGGAGATTGCGGAGCTTCGGCGTGTCTGCTTCAGACTGAAGCGCAAGATTCCGAAGACTCGGAGAAGAAGCTTGGATGCGACTCAGGCTAACAGGGATTATATGTGTGCCAAGGAGGTATTGAATCGAGCTTTCAGTGATAGCAACCACTTCAAATGGATCGAAATACAGGAAGCTGTTGATCGTGATATTTGGGGTCTTGGCTATCAGATCGTGACCGGTAAGCTGTTTGGGCGAGCGCCTATTGCGATTCAGGAACCTACCATGATGGAGAAGATCATTCAGGAGCTATTCCCTGCTCACCCACCCAGGGTCATCATAGAGGAATCCCTGCTCGAAGCGATCCCTCTTTTTCCTGAAGAGGAATTGTGGGTGGCAGCCTCAAAGATATCCTGTGGTAAGGCACCGGGGCCTGATGGAATTCCAGCTGTGTTGATCAGCTTGATGGCAAGAGATTTTCCTTCCTTGCTACTCAACTTGTTCACTACTTGCCTCTCAGCTGGAGTTTTTTGTGCGAGGTGGAAAAAGCAGAAGCTTATTCTGCTGGACAAGGGTAAAGGGGCCCCAATCACGGCATCCTCATACAGACCTCTCTGTATGCTCGACGTGATTGGAAACCTCTTCGAGACCCTTTTACGGGCCAGTTTAAGAGCGGCCATAGAAGCAGCCAGGTTATCATTAGGGGCTATACGTGAGGCACTTCAGGAAGCAGTAGTTGCTTGGAGTGGCAACCATAGATCAAGGAGTGTATGCCTTATGATCACGTTCGACGTCAAGAATGCCTTGAACTCATTGCGATGGGTTGAAATTCTTGAAGCTCTGGAGAGGTTCAGAGTACCTTAATATCTGCTGCGTATCATCGGCAACTACTTCAGCGACAGGCAGCTTATCTTCGAAACATCAGAGGGAGTGCGCTGTGTTGATGTAACGTCGGGAGTTGCTCAAGGATCGGTTCTTGGGCCCGACATGTGGAACGTGATGTATGACGGAGTTTTGCGTATCGATCTTCCGGAGGGAGCGAAGCTTATTGGATTTGCTGACGATTTGGCAGCGATGATAAGAGTAAGGACCGAAGCTCAAGCCAGAATATTGGTAGATCTTGTGTCAAGCAGAGTTGAAGCCTGGCTTCATAACCATGGTCTTCAGCTTGCTAGTCAGAAAACGGAAATCTTTGTTCTTACAAGGCAGAGGTACTTTAGCAAGCCATTAAGTGCGAATATCGCCGGGCACGGCATTGAGGCCGTGAATGTGCTGAAGTACCTAGGTTTGTGGATTGACGAGAAGCTTTCTTTTGGAATCCAGATTACCAAAGCTGCGTGTAAAGCTGAGACTATGGCTGCTTTGCTATCTAGGCTCATACCCAACATTGCTGGCCCAAGGAGCTGCAAAAGGAAAAAGTTGATGAACGTTGCGAATTCTACGATGCTGTACGGTGCAGAAGTGTGGGCAGATGCCCTTAGGTTTGACTGCCGAAGGAACGAGCCTCTAAGGGTTCAGCGTGAAGCTGCGCTCAGATTTGCTTACACCTATAGATCGGTAACCGGTCCGGCTGTTTTGGTCATTGCGGGATGTATTCCGATTGACCTTCTTGCAGCCGAGAGGAAAGAGATCTATTTG
>WSXT02161529.1:0-10049 GCA_011762715.2 Neuroterus valhalla | reverse complement strand
GGGGGGGGGGGCGAAAGTTGCCCAGAATTCGGCTACGTAGTTTATGGATGACCCCTTACTTCTACCCACGTGCATTGTTCTCACGACTATTCTGCGCGATACTTATCCCTTGAAACTAACCTCAACAATAAGAAGTAAGTTAAAGTAAAAGCTCGAAAACAATACTCTTATACCATAGAATATCGTGTACCATGGTGAGGAGAAGAGAATTGAGAAAGAGGCAAAGAAAACGCTCTCCTTTTTAATTTTTCCAATTCCTTCAAGGAGACAGAAAACTGGAGAAGGGGGAGAGGAAACTCTATATTTGGATTTTTCTGTGGAAAAAGGGACTGAAGAAGGTACAGGAAGATTTGAGAATTGATTTTATTTTATATTCATTCAAACAAGATCTCTATAGTTTTCAATTAAAAATGGGGAAGGGCATTGAGAACGAGACGGACCAAGGGGTTTTGAGAGAGGTACTGGAGACGCCCTAATCTCGGCCAATGTCGTACGTCGAAAGCGGACAGTACCCAAGCGGGCAATTTCGTCAATGCATGACGGACGAAAATCATATAGAAACAGTTTATACGCAATATTTTGCGGTACTTCTGGAAAAGGGAAAGAGAGATTGGTGAAGGAAAATTGGCCATGTTGCCGAAAAGGTGGAAGTGGAATACTGATCATTTGGAAAATAGATGGGTATAATCATAGTAATTTCGAAATATCGTCGAGTCACGGAGAAAATTCACGTGTCATGAAAAATGATTGTATCACTGGTGCAGTGGAGTCGTTAATAAATTGACCATTCGAAACGCGTAGCTCGTTATTTGAGCACTCAAACACCCATTTTATTTCAGCTTTCATTTCGGGTTCAGGCGACACTGGTACAGAATGACGAAGCACCCAACGAGGTGGTTCGTCTGCATTCATGTCTCCAATCTTCTCTTAAATTCTCCTGAAAATACGTGGCTAAATTTCAAATCGAAGATTGATCAAAATAGAACATTATATTCCCTCAATTTCTAACAAGAAGAAGGGGGGAGAAGACGAAGAAGAAGAAGGAGAATAAGAAGAAGGAGAATAATAAGAAGCAGAAGAAGAATGAGAAGAAGAAGAAGGAGAATGAGAAGAAGCAGAAGAAGAAAAAGAAGAGGGAGAAGAAGAAGGAGAATGAGAATAAGAAGAAGCAGAAGAACAAGGAGAAGAAGAAGAAGAAGGAGAAGGAGAAGAAGAAGAAGGAGAATAAGAAGAAACAGAAGAAGAAGAAATGGAGAAGAAGAAGGAGGAGAAGAAGAAGGGGGAAAAGAAGATGGAGAAGAAGAAGAAGAAGAAGAAGAAAAAGAAGGAGAAGAAGAAGAAGAAGAAGAAGGAGAAGTTCAAAATAGAGGGCTGATAGGAGACGAAAATCTAAACTTGAAAGAAATGCAGAAGACGATGTTTAAGGTAATAGAGATAACGGAAAAAAGGTAGAAAGAAAGAGAGGAAATAAAAGAAGAAATTAGGAGGGGGAGGTGGTAACTGAACAAGAGTTGAGGAAATTAGGGAATGGAAAAAAGTCTAGGTTAAATAATAAAAAAAGATATATATTCTTTCGGACTAAGGCTAGAAAAGCTAGAAGAGCCTAGTAGAAAGGTAGATGAGTTGGAGGGTAGGATCAGGAATAAAGGTCGTAGGACCGGAAAAAGGATAAAGCGTAATTCAAAAGTTCAGGGGTAGGGAGGGTCAGAATAATAATCAGGAAAGGTTGATAAAAAAAGAATAGAAGAAGACAAAAGAAGAAGCATACAAGAGAAAGTAAAGTAATAAAGGGTCTAAGATAAGAGGGGAAGGAAGTGATGGAAGGAGTAAAAGAAGTGCTAAAAAATATATATGGAAAGGTAGAAACAGAGAAAGTAAAAACTCGAGGAAAGGGAGAGGAAAGATGAGACCAAATGGCGCTTGTGGAACGAAAGAAATCGGAACATAATAGGAAACTGATGACAAAAATGGCATTATATAGAGACCCGGAGAAAATAGATGATGATACGGCATGGGAAAGAAGGAATGTGCAGGAAAAGTTAAGGAAAATAAAGAAAGGAGAAGAAATAAAAGAAGAGAACGAGTACTGAGTATGAGAGAATACAGGTATAAGGTATATGGAGGGATCGGGAGGAAGAAAGGGAAGAGTTGGTGAAAGTTATGGTAATGGGGGACTGGAAGAAAAAGAGAGGTAAGAGAGGAAAAAGGATTAGGCAAGGGATATGTAACAGGGAAGGATAGGGTAGTGAGTAAAGAGGAAAAATACGGATTAATAAGAAAATAGGTAAATAGAGGAGAAGAGAGGTTGAAGATAGTGGGAATGTATGCGAACGGAGACGAGGGGGAAAAATGAGAAGATAAGAGAACTGATGAAAGAAAATAAAGAAAAGATTGAGCTTATAAAGGGAGGAGATTTTGATGCGAAAACATGAGTTGGAGAAGGAAAGGAATGGGGAAGAGAGTGAGGAAGAAAATGCACAGACAGGAACTGCATTTGTCAGGGCAAAAATTATTGAGAGATTGGAGTGAACGGGATGGTTTATTCCAAATGGAAATAAAGGTGCGGGGAATGAAGGCAATATCAAGTTAAGGAGAAGGAAAGGGAACAGTTATCGTCTTTTTAGTGGTAGGCAAGGTAAGATAGGAGGTGAAGAAACCAGAGGTAGGATAGTCAATAGGTTTGCAACGCTGTCCCATAATACTGACATTAGAAGATAAAACCAGTAGTCGGAATATAACGATTAAAATGAAGTAATGCTAAGAGTAATAAGAAAAGGGTATTTGTTAATAGTGGATCGGTAACAATCTAAGGAAATGCTAAGGAATATAAAAATGATAGAGGGAAGTGCAAAAAAAAAGATGTCAATAATTATAGGAGGAATAAAGAGAGTATTAGATGGCACAGTCATAAAGAAGCATGAGAGAAGGAGGAATGGAGAATGTATAAGATGATAAATGGAAAGAGGAGAAAATGAAAGTGAGGAAGGAAGAAAGTTGGAAAGAAGGGGAAAAGAGGGACGGAAGGAGAAAGATAGAGTGGGAAGAGAAAGAATTATGAAAACGATTTTTAGACTAGAGGGAGAGGAACTGGTATAAGGAGTGGAAGAAGTCCTAGAAGGAGTAGGTGTGATGGTAGAGATAGAGAAAGTAAGAATTGCAAGAAAATAAGGGGGAGGGGGGACCTAATGATGTTAGTGAGAATAAAGAAAGAGGAACATAAGAGGAAAGCCATGGCGAAGGGGAGGACATTGCATAGAAACTCGAAGAGAACAAAAATAGAGGATGATTCAACATAGTAAGAAAGGAAAAATGCAGTACAAGTTGAGACAATAGTGGGAGAGGTAGAAAAGGAGAACAGGGTTTGAGAGAATAGTCGTCCATAAATGAAATGCGTCCTGATACCATTAGCCTCAAACTTTAGTTAACCCCCTTCTTCCCTCTTACAAGGTGTCGGGAGGTATTGAGAGAGAAAGAGGAGGGGGGAGGGCAGGAAAAATGAGTAGTTGGAAACAAAAAGAGACGAAAAATAAAGGAAGAAAAAGATGCAGAATATGCTACTGGAAAGTAGAAGACTTGGGAAGAAAGGATCGGGAATTTATGAGGAATTCGGAACAATGGGAGCGTTTAGTAATCTTGAGACGTGGCTAGATAAGAAGGGGTGGAGATGAGTAAGGGGTAGGTCAATAAAAGGTCACGAGAGAAAGAGGAAAAAGAAGGATCAATAAATGATGAGATGAGGAGTGGAGAAGAGAGGTAAGGCGCAAACATGAGAAGGGAGAGGGAAGGAATGAGGAGGAGAGCGAGGAAGGGACAATCAAAGGAATATACACGTTTGGTAGAGATAAAAGAGACTGGTATTTGAATCTGTGATGGTAGTAGACGAGGTAAGAGAAGTTCAAGAAACTAGAGGTAGATAGTACACAGATTCGTGTCACTTTTTCATGAAACTGATATTAAGGGGTCAAAATATTAACATAAAAATACGGTTGAGGGAGGAGGATCAAAGAGAAGGTAGTAAAGGAAGATTTGAAAATGAATAGGATAATGAATGTAAAAAGGGTAAGGATGTTCGGAAGGAATTTAAAAAATGAAGAAAATTGAATAAGAGTGGAGCGAAATATAGGAGAAAAAAAGAGGAATATACTGAGATGTATGATAAGAAAAAAAAAGGAAAATGAAAGGTTTGAAGAAAATAGGGCAAATCCTAGGACGGAGAAAGATATTCGGGAAGTAGTCAGTTAAGAGAGAGGAAGGAGGGACAGAGAGGAAGGAGATAGAGGGGGGGGGATATGGGAGGAGAGGTGAGAGGGGGAAGTGGGAGAGAGGGAAGTGGGAGAGAGGTCATTGACATGGTAGAGTAGACAAAATATTTTTTAGATTTGCTGGGAGGGGTTGAAAAGGAAGGGAGGGGAAGAGGGAAGGAAAGAGGAATCTCTTCATATCTCCCTCGTATGATGTTCAAAAAGGTATAGGAAGGAGAAAGGGTGGTCGGAGTTATGGAAAGAAGTAGTAGTGGTGCCGAAAGTGAAGAAATTCAAAGGAGAGAAGATTAAAGATTGTGGTGCAGTGACATTAATTAGAGTCACTCATAAAAAAATAAAATATTTTCACTACAATGTCACTAAAGAACTATTATGCCAACATTGTATAAGTTATAAGAGGCTTTTAGGAAAAAAACGGATGTGAGAGGAAAAGCAATGTACAGGTAGCAGGGAAAGAAGAAGACAGTTTCTCATTTCAGGTATGGAGAAATACTGAGATGGTCAGAAGTTAAGTCTAGATTAAGAAAAGATGAAGATAATAGAAGTTCAAAAAAGGAAGTGGAAGGAAGAAAGAATATAGAGAGAGATGGAAGGGATTGGGGTTAAAAGAAGTAAAGGTTTTTAAATACTTGAGATATACCTTACCAACAAATGGAGAATATATAGCTCATATGGGTGGGAGGATAGGAATTTCGGTGTAAGTACTGGAACAGGTATAGGTAGTAGGAAGAAGGAGGTTCAAAAGAGAGCAAGAGAGAAAGTGGTTCTTAATTTCTTTGTTGTAGCTGGTATAAGCATATGGAGTAGAGATATTGGGATAGGAGGAAAGGAAAGAGATGGAGAGTTTACAAGAACTAGAGCAGGGAAGAGAACAGAGAAATTTGAGAGGAAGCTAAGGGAGGGGAAGGGCGTACCAATAGAATTAAGGAAATGGAAAGAAGGGAGTTCTCTACAGATAGACAAATAAGATGGGACAAGAGTTAACTATGAAGAATTAGAGAAAAAAGACGATGAAACACAATGAATAGAAAGATGCGGGACGATTGAGGAGTCAAAATATAATAAATGGTATAAGATCATAAGAAAGGAAGAGGACAAGAATAGCAATATTTAGATGGGAGAACGAAATGTGAGAAGCGATGGACTGCAAAAAAAAAAAAGAACAGAAAGTGCAGAATGTGTGAATGGGATGAGGAAACATCGAAGCATGTATGAGTTAAATTGGAGATAAAGGATTTATAAGACTATCTTCCCAAAGAAGTAATAAAAGTCGAGACAGACATAAAAATTGAATTCGTCCCCGTCGTTCCGGGGGATTATCGACAGTGTCCTTTTGGATTTAAATCATGCGGAAAAGCGCAGCCGTTGAATTGGGACCTTTTTTCGGCAGATACGGTCCAGTTCAAATGGAGGTAAGGGAATGGTTTTAGGTTAGGTTGGTTAGGATATGGGTCGCAGGAGGAACAATGGGGCAAAAAATAGTGGCCCTGGGAAGTCCTTGGCGGGGGGCGGCGATCTCTTACGAGGCCCGGGCAGTCCGATAGTTATAGATATAGTTACGGTCGTGGCGATCCAATCCGGTCCGAATCAAACCGAACCGCGCCTAGCGGAGTCGAACCGGTGGGCCCGCGGGCTCGATTCGCCCCACTCCTTTCGCCGCTCGGTCCCATTCCCCCACTCCTCGAACCGCAACGCAGAATATGTGGTAGGTGTACCATAAAAGTATAAACTGCGGTGCAAAGCGAGAAAAACATAACTCTGTAGTCAACCCTCGGATGCACTCGTAAAACCCCGACATCCCGTCCTCGGGTCTTAGGGACTGGGTGTGTATAAATTGGTCTATTAATTTTTCTCGTTTTGTTGCGCCGCTGATGCGAATTTTATAAGCTCTTTGGCATTTGGGTTTTAGAAATTAATGACTCGAGGTTCGTTTTCAAATCAGTTCTTGAAGATCAGTTGTTTTATTCAACTGTTTTGACATTTTATATTTTATTCTTGAAATTATTATTTTCAACAATTTATTGCCCCTCGAAAATCGAATACTTCGTAGCCTGTCAATGCACTTAAAATAAAGGAGATAAATCATGTTCTTCTTGATTGAATTATACTTATTTTATTTTATTTCTTTTTTTATTATAGAAAATATTTCGAAAGTTAAAACTTACACCTTGAATTTGGAACAATTTGTTAATTCAATTCAATAGATGTATGAAACTATAAAACAATTAAATTATTAATTACATATACATAATTAATTGCTATTATCATAAATAAATTACGTTTCAAAAATAGGTAAGTTTTCAACAAAAATGATTATTCTCAACCGAAAAAAATGAATTTTTAACCAGATATCTTTAAAAAAAAAAACATTTTCTACCACAAAGTTGCATTCAAAACTGAATGGTTGAATTGTCGAGCCAAGAAGACAAATGTTTGAGAAAACAATATAATTTTGGAGAAAAAGTTATTTTATTGAAAAAAAGAACTGTCGACAAAAGAGTTTATTTCAAGAGCTGAAAGTCGAATGTTTCAGAAAAATGTTTCGAATTAATTTAACTGTTTTGTGACTTCCTTTCATGTGAATTTAACTATTCAATTAGAAGTTGGAATATTTGGTTGTAAATGCAAATCTTTTTGGTTGAAAATTGATCTTTTTGGGTCCAAAAGTCAACTGTTTCTTAGAACATTTATCTCTCCAGCTAGAGAATTTGTTGATAAATATAAAATATAATAATGTAAATGATATAAAAATATAAAATATGAAATAAGACGAATTGGTTAGAAATTCGTCTTATTGTTTTGAAAACTCATCTCTTTTATATAATTTTCATATCTTTTGGTTATTAATGTAACTATTTTGGTCAGGATATTCATTTTGACAGTTTTCATCCAGCATTCATTTTTTCAGCTAAAAAATTACCTCTTCCTTTGAATATTTGGGTGTTTTGTTGACAATTTGATTTTTTTTATCCGAAGACCTGGGCTGGAATCCCAGCGTAGCTAGAGAGAATTTTTTTACATATTATAAATAAATTAATAATTTGATATTATTAATACATATCAGTAGACCAAAAAAGAAAAACATCAAAAAACAATTATCTTAGCCCCGGTAAAAATTTAACATCGGAAATTTGAAAGAAAAAAAAATTTTATTTGAAGATTCTTAATTTTATTTCATAATTCAACTCTTTGATTTAACATCAAGCTGTTTTGTTAGAAATTCGTTTTTTTGGAAACTATCTTCCTGAGTTTAAAATGTAATTCTTTGGTTGAAAATCGATTCTTTCTGAATGAAAAGTGAACTATTTTGTTGAAAATTTATGTACTTTGTTGAAGACTCGTATTTCTGGTTGAAACCTAATCTTATCGGTTGAAAATTCATCTTTTTATCAGAAATTGATCTCAAGTTGAAAGTTAACATATTTGTCTGAAAAATAAAAAATTGATCATCCTTAGTTGAAAATTTATTATTTCAGATTGAAATTAACCCTTCTGGGGTTCAAAAGTCGATGCAAGCAGTTCAATTTATTTTTCATAAATTGACTGCTCTTTCGACTACTCATTATTTGAGTTGAAAATTGCACATCTCTGTAATGAATAAAAATATATAAAAATATTTGGTTGGAAATCATGTTTTTTCTTGTTAGAAATTTGTCTTTCTTGTTAGGAACTCAATTTTTCAGTTTCAATGGGTTCAATCTGGTTAAAATTAATTATTTTCTGGATATAACCCCAATTTTTTGGTTTGAAATACATCTGTTTCGTTGTAATTTAGCTGCTTGGTTAAAAATTTAACCGTATGTTCAAAAGTTGAACTCCTGTGTTATTAATTAATTTTTTTTCTCGAAGATTTATCATTTCAGTTTTGCATTCACTGCTCTGGTTGGGTATTTACTTTTTTTTAATTCAAAATTCATGTGTTGTGTAAAAAATTCGTCTTTTTGGTAGAAATTTAATCTTCTTGGTTGAAAAAGCATAGTTTTAGTTGAAAATTAAAATATTTGGTTGAAAATTCATAATTTCATTCAAAATTTTATCATATAAGATGGAAATTAGTATTTTTCAGTTAAAAATTTGATACTTTATTAATTTTTTATTTCAAAGCTTTATCCGCTAAGTTGAAAACCCATTTTTTTTTTGTTGGAGATAGATCGTTTATAGGTGAAAAATTATTCTGTTTGGTTGAAAATTCATTGTTTATTGTAAATCTATCATTTTGGCTGAAAATTGAACTGTTTGGTTGCGAGTTGAATTCCTTTGTTAATAATTCATATTTCAGTTCAAAAATTTATAATTCCAGTTTGAAATTCATTTCTCTAGTTGAAAATTGATTTTTTTACTTGAAAATTCATCTCTTTGGTTGGAAATTTGTCTTTTTGTTAGAAACCTTGTTTTCTTGGCTCAAAATTCATTGCTTCAGATGGAAATTCAAATGTTCGATTGAAAATTGATCTTTCACCGATTAAAATTAAACAACTTGGTTGGAAATTGATTATTATAGTTGGAAATTCATTGCATGTGTTTTTCTGAGCTGAAAATTCAGTTATTTGCTTGACACTTGATCATTTTCTGGATAAAACTATTCAATTCAAAAATTTATGTGATCTTGGTTGAAAATTCATCATTTTATTTGAAAATTCATCTCCCTAATTAGGAATTTTTATTTTTGAGTTTAAAATTTGATTACTTGTTCAAACATTGATCCTTTCAAGATCTTTAATGAATATTCATAATTTCAGTTCAAATATCATCATTTCAGTTGAAAATCGATCTTTTAGAGTTGAAAATTAAACTTTTGCTAAAGATTGATTTTTTCAAGATGAAAACTTAATTATTTGTCTATAAACTAATGCGTTCTATAAAACTCCATTATTCAAGTTGGAGGTTCATGTTTTTCATCAGAATCTTTTTTCCTGAGTTGAAAATTCAAGCATTCGTTTGAAAATGGATCTTTTTCGAATAAAAATTCAGGTATTTGGTTTATAATTCAGGTGTTTGGTTGAAAAATCGTTTTTTGTCATCTCTTCAATTGAAAATCGGTCATTCTTAGTTAAAAATTAAATTGTTTCTTCCAAAATTGATTCATTCAGTATCAAAGTTTATGTCATTTTTTGAATATTCATAATTTCAGTTGAAGATCCATCATTTCAGTTGAAAATCGGGCTTTCCGAGTTAAAAATGTAATATCTTGCTAAACATTGATGTTTTTAGGATGAAAATTTCACTATTTGGTTATAAATTTATTTGTTTAAAAAAAATCCATAATGAAAGTTGGAAATTCGTGTTTTTAATGGAAATCTCTTTATTTGATATCTCATTGCGTGGAAAATCATGTTTTTTTTTTAACATTCATCTCTTCAATCGAAAATCGTTTGTCTTTGAGTTTGAAATTCAATTATTTTCCCAAAAATTGATCTTTCGAAGATGAAAATTTGACTATTTGAATAAAAATTCATGTGTTTTGTTATAACTTCATCTTTTTTGGGAGAAACTTTATTTTCTTTGTTGAATGTTCATCATTCAAGTTGAAAGTTTATCTCTTCAATTTGGAATCGGTCGTCCTGAGTTCAAAATTCAATTACTTGTTCCAAAATCATCTTTTCAAGATGAAAGTTCATGTGCTTTGTTGAATATTCATAATTTCAGTTGAAAATTTATAACTCCAGTTGGGAAATCGTCTTCTTGGGTTTAAAATAAATTTTTTGCTGGAGATTATTATTTATCAGCATTTGGAACTCGAAAGTTCATTGCCTCATCTACCCGAGACCGCCACGCGTCCCTATCCTG
>WSXT02161528.1:0-24015 GCA_011762715.2 Neuroterus valhalla | reverse complement strand
ATTATTTGATTCAAATGCATCCTGGTCAATACAAAGAATCGAACTAATTGGATCAAGAAAATATTTCTTTGAAGGACGATTCAGATTCCAAGGGATCTAGACCTTTTTAATCAAAGAAATAATTTTTTTTGTCCGGAGGAAATATTAATAAATCAAGAGAATACGACCAAAGAATTCATTTCTTTTGATCAGCCAAATATATTTACCTGATTCAAATCAAAATTATTTTCCATGACTATGATGCAACATAGTAAAAACATTCTATTCAAAAATGATAATTATCCTTCAAAACTAAAATAATTTTCAATTTTAGAGGAAGATTTCGGACATTTGTACAGTATGGTTAGATGGTATATCTCAACTCAAACTGTATAGTGCATGCACTGTGTGTATCCCATTCGGTACGAATATTACATCTGCTCATGTCATTTTGCTAAGTAGCATCACGTAAGGTAAGGAAAACAGGGAGGAAGCACTGAAGCAGAGTAAGAAGATGAGAACATATCACGCTGCATGTGCATACTTTCATACCCTGATTGCCAACATTACCTTGACCGTTATGTTAGGCCGTGGCTTCGGCACAAAACACTTGACCGACGTGATAGCAGGTCAGAGCGGGTGAGACAGCTCTGAAAAAATACGGAAATTATTTTCCACATCCTGAATGTACATAAAACATACAAGATTGCAAGTGTGCACTTGTAACTTTTTCTCCTTTCTGCTGCACTTCCACGTAGCAAAACTCTATGTGATGATCTAGCTCTGGCGAACTGATCTTTCGAGTCGACTTCCAAGTAGCAGCTTGCGAGCACACAAATTCTATGCTACGAAATTTTTATTGCTGCTAAATTAGGATCAAATCCAAAAATTACCCAACAGAATTCAAACATTAAAAATGGAGAAATTTGTATTGGTATCTATACCGAGGAGAGTATTAGGAGGTTTAACGAGAGTGGTTGTCCAGACACACGAGAAATTGCAGAATTGGCGTTTTAAATACTAGTTTATCTGAACACCCTTAGAATTTATATCATCTATTCGATTCTGATTTTGATAATATCAGGATTACACAGCTAGAGAAAACTATCCTGTGTACGAAAGAGCGTAAACTTCATCTTGGCTTTGTTATATTTTTGGTATAATTCTTGTTGGATATAGATGGTTGGACTGTCTCTCATGAAAATGATTTTTCCAACTTTGCGCAAGATCGTCTTTCGGGAACAAGATTCTATATGTCGAAAATGTAAAATGATGGTGGGCATAAAATATATCAATCAGTATAAGAATCAAAATTGGAAAACTCGGTGTTTCTATTGACGAATTGAGTTCGTACCCAAGTGGACGAGACTTGCGCGATATAGAGCTCATTGTCAGTTTATGGCTTCTATAATTTGCAGTTTGCTGATAAGAGTAAGAGGGAAGCAACTAAATAGCAAGCATCCGTTAAATGTAGTATGTATCCTCGATCATGGTAGAGCTGAGAAAAGTGCTACGGCATGGGCAGTACCATGCTTAAACTAATTTGTGTTGAACTGCATGCATACACGCCTGTACCACTAACAGCGGCACTATACGATGCGGATTTATCCTTAATCTTAGCATGTAAACATGTAAGGACTTTTAAAAGCGGTTAACACCTCTTGCTTTCAGCTCCAAGATACCTGTACACGTATGGATTCTGATACCATGTTCCATTGATTCTTTACCTCCAAGGATAAGGACTAAGGTATGTGGATTCCTTTCCCATTAATTACCAGGGTCGTCTCTTAGCAGAACTGGTCATCTGGTACCATAGTCCATTACTCCTTAGCAATATTTCAAAGTTAGCAGAGATTTAGCCTTTAATCAACAGGAAGAAGTGCCTGAGAATTAGTAGCTGTTTGAATTTCATTCAATTTATGTCGTACCTTGCTTAACATTTGTTTCACAGAGTTGACAACAACTGATCTGTGGAAAACAGGAGCACAGTATATGGCTTAATGAATTTGTTTGATTGAAAAAGTTGAAATCTTGAATCTAGGATCTCGAAACATAGGTGAAGTCAGAGGCTAAAAAGGTCACAGCTTCATGTATGCATTCCACAGAATACGAACATCAATTCAACTTTGTTTCGAGAAATGTGCAAATCTTTGGTCCACGAAATAATTATCATAACAGAAATTTTCCTGTTAGATTGAAAGCAAACGAAAATTATTGACAACAATCATCAGTTTTGGACCTAATATTCCAATTTTCGATTGAAAACCCTCTGTTTTTGACATTTTTAATCGAAGGAATAAACCTGGACTAAAAAAACGGATTTTTGACAAATCAGTCAAGTTCCAAACATATAGTTAAATTTCCAAAAGAGAATAGAGTACAGAGATTTCCAAATAAATTATAATTCCAAACCACGGAAAGAAAATAAACTTTTCAAGAAAAGGAGAAATAAGGTTCGCAGTTCGGATAAATGTTTTTTAACGGGAAAAATTAGTTTTTGATAAAAAAAATCAATTATGAATTTAAAAAATGCGATTTCAACGGGAAAAAATTAATTTTCTTCTAAAAGTTATTACGAGTGGAAGAGAATTTTAAACATAAGTAAATTATCAAACAAGGAAAATTTTTACACTCCAGCAGAAAACAAATCTTACACAAATCGTTAGATTTTTAACTGGGAGAAATCTGTCAGTCGATTTTCCAACCTGTGAATATGAATTTTCAACTAAAAAGGTTCTTCAGTTTTCAACCAGATTTGAACCAGAAAGTTGAATTCTCTATAAAAATAGTTAGATTTTTAAGAAAAAAGTTGAATTTTCATGCAGGAAAGATTTTTTATTCCAGCATAAAACAAATTCCACGCAGGAAAATATTGCACGACACACTTGAATTTCCAACCTGACAATATAGATTTCCACCAAAGTTTTTCAATTTTTACATAACAGTTGAATTTCTAGCCCGAAAATATTATGTTCCAACTAAAAAGGTAATCACAACCATATGTAGTTAAATCACTTACAAAATAGTTAAACTTTCGAAGATTGAGTTGAATTTTACCCAGAAAAGATTTTTCGTCAAGCATAAAACAAATTTCACCCAAATTGTTAGATTTTTAATCAAAAAGGTATTGTAGTCGGGAAGACGAAAAAAACTTTCTACACAGCAGTTGGATTCCCAACCCTAAAATATGAGTTCTCTAAGCTCTAAGGTAAGGATAATTTTCAATCAAATTGTTGCGTGCTTCACCAAAAAAGATGATTATTCACAAAACGGCTAAATTTCGAACCAGAAAATATTAATTTTCATCAAAAAGATCATTTTTCTCCATGGATTTAGATTCTCAATCGAAATATTTGAATTTTCAGGGAATGAGTTAAATTTTTGTCCAGAAAAGATTTTTCAACCAAGCAGAAGGCAAATTTCATCTAAATAATTGAACTTCTAATCAAAAAGATATTTTAGTGGAGAAGAAGAGAAAGTTCGATTAAAATTTGGGACATTTTATAACAAAAAGACGGATTTCACACAAAAAAGATGGAATTTCCATCAAAGGAGAGGATTTTTTCCACAAAACAGTTGAATTTTTTACCTGAAAATATCTATTCTCAATGAATAAGCTCACTATCGTCCAAGTTATTGATTTCTTGAGCGTGAGGAACGAATTATTTACAAAAGCCACAAATTTTCAACCCGAAAATAATGGTTTTTACCAATATTTAGCTTCTTTCATAGAGTTGAACAAGAAAGCCAAAGAAGCATTCCATGAAAAACGGTAAAATCAAAAACACAAATGTACGTGACTCTCATTTAACCCAACTATCAATCAGAAAAATATTTGCGGATGCCGATAAATTCTCTAATAACACAAGGATAAATTGGAACTCTGAATTGGCCTAGTTGGTTGGCGAAATGTCACTGAAAATTAGAAAAGTTGAAAAGAACAAACAGGAAAATTATGAATGGATATTGTAAAAGCCATTTATGATGTATGGTATGCTACCTCGTCGGCAGGATGAAGAAAATTTTTTCGAAAGGACGCAGCATTATTCGAATATATTAGTAGAAATAGAATATTATAGGGAAGAGCGCAAAAAAATGAGCTGCACCTATCTGATTACTTTACTGATTGACGAAACATGAATGGAAAAAATAATTGCAGATTTTTATTTTAGACAGTTTCACACTTACGATATCGATATTCCGTCTTCTTGAATACGGAAGAATTTGGTTTTTCTATATCAAAAATTTTTCAAGGTATATCTTCTTCTAAAGTAAGGGATTTTTACAGAGCATATATCACTGTTGCATACCTTCAGAATCAGATTGTTCACATTCGTCGTTAAGAAGAAGATTCCATGATGCCTCCATATAAAATCGGCTTTCATGGTTTGAGGAAAAAATTCTACAAGACGGACAACTTTCTTCTTGCGTAGAAACAACAAGTAGTATTGTTGCTTGAGTATTCTAAAAGCAATATTTACATAAGGAATAGGTAGGTCAGCAGACATTATACTAAGTGTATTATGCGCAACATATGAATCAAATATTGAAAAGAAATATACATTCTCCACATTGTTCCACTATATATTCTATTGTGAAGGAAACTCAGTTGTATTATATTAGCAATTTACTTATCTAGTGCTTTTAATTATATTCCTTCCTAACGTTTGCTATCTTCGACAATACCGGATGCATTACTGTAAATAATATTCTAGCGTGTTTCTCAGCGTGGGTTGATATATTCAATTCTATTAAACAAACAGTAACTCGTGGAGACATGTCTGTAAACAAAAGTGCACGTACCTTGCAAAGTTGAGCCTCCTACTCTGTTTGAGATTGAATAGCTTGTAATTTGATTGTCATTTCTTAACATATATATCCGTTTTCCATTATAGTGCTTTGCAAAGCTTTCTACATGACGACCGAGTTCTTTCCAACCGATGAATTTTCATCAACAAAAAATGACTCTTTGTATGTTCAGATTGAGTGAAGACACTTTTTACCATCCAGTATTTATATTGATGTTTTCGAAAAACAGTACAATGATGTCTCAAATAAGTAACAACATGACCAGCAGAAGTTCAAAAATCCAGTTTGCAACAGTAGTTTTGAACAATCGAATATAAATAAGCCAAGAGATAGAATCGATGAAGTGTACAATGTCAATCGTATGTTTGCACAAAGTTTTTACAAAACAGATCTTTTTAATAAATCAAACAATAAGGAAATTCACAATATGAAAATGGATAATTCATTAAATGACACAAAAACTGTGAGAAAAGTATGGTTTAATCATGTAAATTGATAAAAAGGAGAAACTGTCTAATCGTTAGAATCTTGGAGAATTAGAGGCTCGTGGGGCGAGAAGATAGAACGTAGTTACATTTTAGTCTATGACACTAAAATACTTAGAATATATGGATTCCCAAAAATTAAAAAACCTAATTGCTCACTGCGTCCTGTTGTTCTTTCATAAATTCTCCATCATTCAAAATAGGTAAACCTTATGATGATATTTTAAAAGAAACTCTGGATATGCAAAATAGTAAAGCTAAGAATTGTTTTTATTTCGAAAAAATTATCATCTACCTAATTGTTCCGCAAAATCACATTATGGTGTAATGAAAGTGTCTTCTGCTTTTACTAATTGACTCACCTTCAGATGAATTTTAAGAAGGAATATACTTTCCAACGAAACATAATTCTAATATTATTTAAGTTAATTATTATAAACAATTTTTTAAAACAAATTCTTGCTTGCTTGTATTTCCCATGAGAAAAAATTTGTTCTACTCTAATTGCTAATATTTTTCATAAGAGTCATAATTTGGAACAATAAATAATCATAAGTTAACAATTAATATTTTATAAAACAGTTTGTATAAACAAATAGTTGCTTGCGTCTATTTCCCACGGGAAAATTTTTTTTTGATTAATTGCTTATATTTTTCAAAAGAGTCATAATTCTAAAGAACAAATCAGCATAAGTTAACAATTACTATTTTTATAAACAATTTTTATGAAAAAATCTCCCAATCGTCCATTTCCTCTTAGAAAAAAATGTTTTTTTCTCCAATCATTATTGGAGTGACATTTATTGCGATGACTAACCAACGATGTGGAGTAATGAATAATTTATTTGATTGTTATAAACAGTCAACAAAACCTGAGATTTATCACATTTATATGTAAAAAGGAAGGGTTTTCCACTGAGATTGTCCGACAATAAACTAAAAATGATTCCACAATTTGATAGGAAACACTGATTAACAATTTGCGTAATTGTTAATAAAAATTTGCATAAATGTTAATAAAAATTGGCCTAATTGTTAATAACCATTCCTATAGTTGGGAACAAAAACACTCTACTTGCGTTTTAAGGAGTCGCTTATCTTTTATTTTTCTACTGCGTATATTATTTACTTAGTTCACCGCTAGGTGGTTGTCACTTACGTGCGCCTCACAAGTATAATAATGATTTCGTTTACATAACTAAAAT
The DNA here is from genome assembly GCA_011762715.2 of Neuroterus valhalla. Lineage (NCBI taxonomy): Eukaryota > Metazoa > Arthropoda > Insecta > Hymenoptera > Cynipidae > Neuroterus > Neuroterus valhalla. The sequence goes on along the minus strand of WSXT02161528.1, from coordinate 17,537 downwards.
AGATTTTCCTGGAATCATCTTTATATGATTTGCTTTTGACGTTAAGAATGGGATAAAAATTGAAGTTGAGCTTGAGGAGGAACTCAATGAACTTATAGAACAATTCGAATCCAAAAATGATTCAAGTTCTGAATCGCAATTCATTTATTTCAATTTTTTTATAATAATCTTATTATTATTAGAAATGTCTATTATTTCTTTTGATTCAATATCACAAATAAGACTATCACGAAAATGATTGAAGGAAAAATAACTTTTTCCTACGACCAAACGCAGATAGTTATAGATTGTTATAAAAATCGTTATTAACAATTACGTAAATTTCGGATAATTTCAGTGGAAAAACCGTCTTTTCCACACGTAAAAGTGATAAATTTCAGTTCATAAAAAGTTGTTTATAACAATCACATATATTATTCATAACTCCATTTCGTTGGTTAGTCATCGCAATAAATGTCACTCCAATAATAATTGGAGGAAAAAACATTTTTTTCTAGAAGGAAATGGCCGATTGGGAGATTTGCTTATAAAAATTGTTTATAAAATTGATGATTGCTAACTTATAATAATTTATTGGTTCAAATTATGACTCTTATGAAAAATATTAGCAATCTGAGCAAAACAAAAAATTTCCGATGAGGAATACACCAAAGGAAGACTTTGTCTATGAGAGTAGTTGCAATAATTCTGGCCGTTAGTGAGCTTATTTCAACATTTTTTCTTAAGTTAGAAATTCACAAACCTGAAATGCCCAATTTTGTCACTTCATTTGTTTATATATGTTGATATGAGGAACAAATTAAAAAATCACAAAAAACAATTCTCTGAAGAATCGATTGCCGAGCATTAAAAAAGAAACATTCGAATCGGTTAAGAAATACGACCTGTAGGCGATTATGAACGTAACTTTTTGATTTTAAACCACTGTGAGACGGTCTGATTCCGTCTGCTGTCTCCAACAATTTTTCAATTTTCTGAACAAGTCCTTCCAGCAGACGGAGTCATTTCAATTGGTTTTACATATTTTTTGAACAATATTTTCTCTCTACCTATTATCAGGTTTTCCGTGCTCCATTTCGTTATCCTTGTGATGAAGACTGTCGTTAAATTATGGATAAGAGATTTCTCAGCTCTAATTAATAAATTGCAAATGAACCAGTAATCAGCATATTCTACTCTATTATCTTCAACTGGGTAATTATCAATTGGTTTCTGTAACCAGCTTACGCCAGCAACCTACACCTTATCAATAGAGGAGTATGACACATTATGACCACATTATTGCACATTATGGACTGGAACAAATTCTCTCTTTCTCTTTATCTTCCTCTCTCTCTCTCTTGCTCGTCCTCCTGTCTTCCTCTTTCTTCGCGAACCTCTTCTTTACTGCCACTTGTTCAGTCTTGATAAAATATTCGCGAGGCAGCTAACGTATCTATATACTGAGAACTGCAGCCGACCGATTGCGGTGCGAGATCCTCTCTAATACTACCTCATGATAATTCGCCACGACTAGCCGGAAAGTGTACTTACCACGATAGCCAACCGTACTCTTGCCAGATTATTTGTCGTGTCTGTGGATGAACACTTTAGAACAATTTTACAGTGATCTTATATATTTATGAACATTGAACACGAGCAAAACAACTCGCAAGTCGTCCTAATGCAGTATTTCCTCCAGAATGCTACAATGTAAATAACTGAATATACTATATCTATCCAAAGCTAAATATTTTTAAACTATTTGCACTGAACAACTACATTATCCTGGAAAATTTTTTTGCTATTGGAGCACTGTGTGTAAAAATTCACATAGTCGGTCTGACCTTTCCAATTTTATCATCACAATAAAAATCAAGTGTAATCTTTACCCCGATTTCAGAGTGAAGTTTGCTTGTAACAAAAATTGGTTTTACTCGAGCAAGATTCACTAAAATATTGGATATGGTTATCATGTTAACTGTATGGTATCTCCTGTTGGTTCGATTCACCTGCACCAAATAAAATATTACTTGCAACAAGATTGCATTTTTCTTTATCTAGCATCTGTCCAAGTAATGTTCATAATTTTTCTTCATAGTTAGGGAGACAATGATTTTATGATTTTTCGAATAACCTCATAGTGTACCCGGATTTTGGAGCAGAGATTACCTGCAGGAGAAATTACCTACTGCAGATAATTTTTGTCCTATCACATGAGGTAATTCTTCTACTTCCACACACGTTGCAAGAGTAATTTTAAATGTCTAGCTCAAGGAACGTTTGACAGGTCTTGAAAGTTGCCATGTTCGTCTTTATGGCCGTCACTAAACAGCCAGCCAACTTCACTTCTTCGATAAGAATTATGGGATGTATTATAGGCTTGTGATTTTAAACATGGCGACGATTTCGAGGAGCTGTCTTATTTCTTTTGGAAATGGAAAATCTATGTGTTATGACACTTGAACCTAACTCAGAGTAATGTTCAAATTTTACCTTATATATGTACACCAAATTATATTTATTTAGCTTTTTTAGGGGTGAATAAATTATATTCTTGTAGCTTTTTTATACATCGGAAGATTCATTTATGGATACAGGAACTTTTTTCTCTAGATTCAAGAAAAATATGATTGGTTACTTATAAAGAAAAATGTTCTATGACTAAAGAACGAAATATCTCCCAATAGAGATAAATTTGCAGAACAAGATTTGAACCAAATCGCGAGATTCAACGAGCAAAGATGATTTATATTCAACCAAAAAAAAAGTTATTCATCATCAAAATACAGCAAAATACATCCATAAAGTTCAATTTTAAACTTGAAGCATCCATTAAAAAAAAAAAAAAATAGAAAAAGTAGGAGATTCAATTTCAGTTCAATAAATCATTTTCGGAGAAAAAAAAAACTAATTTTCAGCAAAACAAGTAAATTTTCAATGAGGAGGGATCAATTATCCATTAATCCAGTTTTTGAAATTTTTTATTGAAAAAGACTCTAGAAAACTATTGGATATGAACAAAAAATAACGATTTTTAAACAAAAAATAACGATTTTTAAACAAAAAATAACGATTTTCAAACAACAAATAACGATTTTCAAACAAAAAATCTGTCCACTGTGCGCTTCCTAAAAATTTTCAAAATGCTTCAACATTTTGAATTTTCATCTAAAATATCTGACTCACGAACTTGAACTTATTTCCTGGCACCAAAAGAGTGTAACAGAGGCTAATCCAATAGATTAGTTCTTTTCAAGAGTAATCGCGCATTAACCGGGTTCACGAGGTCTCAAAACGTGAACATTTGACGAAATAGGGGGGGGGGGGCAAATTTTGCACAAATCTAATAATTTCTCGGATGAGAATGAGAAAAATTGTTCTCAATAATAGAGATGAAATGTCAATAAGATAGAGGTCAATTCTCAACCGGACAAAATTCAAGAAGGAAAAAAATGTACCCATATTTTTATCTGTATTTTCATTCGAAAATGATTTTTCATTCAAGGATCAGAAAATTTCAAATAAATTGTTGAATTTTCAACCATTCAAGATTTTTTAGTCCTGAAGAAACTCGCTCGATTCTACCAAACTTGCTGGATTTCTGAAAAAAGAGGAAATCTTAACGAAATCGTGAGAATTTTTACCAGAAAGAAATAAAACGTCTGCCAAAAAAAGAATATTGAAGAGAAGACGGGGATTCAAGAAAAAAAAATTATTGTTCGAGAAGAAAAAATTCCAAACTAATTATTAGATTTTTGAGTTAAAAAGACTGACTCTACAAAACAGTTGAATATTCTTATTATTATTATACCATCAAGCCGAGTACCTTTAGGAGTAAGCTTAATAAATCTATTTCCCGAAATACCAAGAAGGTTCATTTTCTAGGGGGGGGGGGGGGGTTTTTTTCCGAAAAAAAAATAAACTTTCAAAAAAAAAAATTTTAGGGCAGGCGAATATCAGCTACTCGCCCGTGAAGATTCATGCAGTTTCGGCGATTTGAGATTCTTCCACATTGAAATTTGCCACTTTTCACAACAAATATTAGAACACCTATTTTAAAAAACACTGGGAAAATAAATGCATCTCAAATATAAGATATGAACCGCATCGAATCCTCGTATTTCAAAAATTACTTTCGAACAAATAGTTGAAATTTCAGCGAAAGAGCTGAATTTCAATAAAAAGGATTTCCATCGAAGAAGGAAACAAATTTGAACCAGGAAGTTGAACTTTTCAACCCAAAAATTTAAATTTTAAGATGGAAAATCGAATTTCTTACAAAAAATTATAAAATTCGAGCAAAATTGTTGAATTTTCAAAAAAAAAAAAAAAAAAAAAATTCAATCTCCACCAAAAGAGAACAATTTTCGAGAAGAAAACGAGCTCCTACAATATACTTGGATCTTTAATCCCATAATTTTAATTCTCACTAACAAAGCTGAATTTCTAACATTTTGTCCAATTTCTCACCAAAATAAGTGATTTTCAATCTCAAAGAGATAGATTTTCAAGAAATAGTTTCTGCCTAGAATTCTTCGCTCCTTCTTTACTGATTAGGGTCCAACTGATTCCTGTCGATTTGAATCGTTTTTCGACTATTATTAGGTAATATTAAGCGATCTGACTATTTATGAGAAAATAATTACAAAAATTGTTAATTATTCCGTGGAAATGTAGATGCTGCCACAACTCGGAAGCGTTCCTGAAAATGAAGGCGGTAAGTGAAATCATAATGTGTTTTGATATTACTTACTGCTTTTTCCGAAGAAGTCGATGTCTAGAGACTTGACGACTCCTACGGATAAAGACAGTATCTACGTCCTGCCTTCATCTGTATCATTCAACCTTGAATTCAGAGGCTGGTTCTCCACACCGTGTACCTACTTCCAAATTTTCGTAGATACTACCTGTATCCTCGGAAATAATTTTTAAAACCTCTAGTTGATGCTTTTCGAGTTGTCAATCCAATAATTAATATGAACAATACTGAAAATTTCAAACAAAAATTTGGAAAGATCGCCAGATGCCCCAACAACGAGATAAGTGATATCCAAACCCACTTTTCGATTTTTCGTAGTCGACCATGCCCTTATTCCGGGACGAATCGAAAAATGTCTACAAAGGTAGAATTACACTCCGAAAAGTCAAGATGACTACCCACTTTTGTCCATGTAATCTGGAGAACCACTTTGAAAACGTATAAATGCCATAACTGCGGGATGGTTTGACGCAAAAGCAAAAGATACTTAGGAAAAAGTGAGGGGCTTCCCCCGTATTCACCGTCGTGTATATGTAAGCAAGATCTCTGGATTTTATGTCGTTACCTCACACGAAGTCGATGGAGTCAGCTATTAAAAAAAATATCGGACTTGATCCCACCAGATCGTGGGTTGCCGGGATATAACAGGTGTATTATGTAGAGTTGACGTAGACGATAAACGATAAACCTGTATGGAATTTATTGAGGATCTGGGCGAATAGCGATGCAATATGTATGATTGTATGTGAATGATATTTGCATTATTCATTCATACAGGAAGTTATTTTTATGGTGAACAGGAAACGAATCATGCCATACATACAATCAAAATTTACAGATATTCTGCTTTCAAGTTTATTGGAATTCTCTGTGTAGACGGAAAATATGTGAAATTGACTTTTTATCAATTCAGGTTAATACCAAAATCCTTTTTTTTTTTGTTTTTCATAATTTAACAGAATGTTTCTTATATTTTATGTGTTATTTCATATTGCTTTTCCAGTTTGTATGTGGAAACTGGAAGATCACAGTCCAAAATGCTCCTTAGTGCACGTCTTTTCTGACATAGAAATTTTTTGTATACAAATGTCATCAAGGATTTTTTCATTAGGAATGTCACATTGTTTTAGTGGCCGTGGTTGCAAAAAGAGTTGGATTTCAGTTGAACTTCCTTAGCTTTTTCGACTAGCAACGAATCCTCGAATGTATGTAAAATCATAGTAAATACAAATGTTCTTTCAAAAATCGTAAGTATGAAGAGCGTCGTTTCATGATACGAAACTTTGAAGCAAAAAAAAATACATGCAATAATATATGAGGCTCGGAAAAAGCCTCCAAATATTGGACTTTTAGGCAGTTTTGCATATGGCTAACATTTTCAAATAATATTTCCGAGATATAAAAATTGGCTGAATGCAATACTTACTGATGAGTAAACAAGTGTAAAAAAGGTAAAATAAATTGGATAAGGATTTCCTGCCATAAATCTGAAAAGTAAAAATACGATACATTTTACATGTTAATATTCTTTGCCGTCACTCAAAATAGTTTTCATGGAATGACACATGAAAGGACACTTGCAAATTTTTTTTAACATCATTCATTTTTGTGATAAAATGTACTACACAGTGGGCTACGAGACCAAATTTTTCATACAAATTCCATCCTTTTCGTTTATAAATTCAGATACCAGGTGGTAATTATTCTCTTTTGATAAAGGATTCAACTATATTTTATTTGAAAAATTCTCTAAAAAAATTTATTCTTTTTGATTGAAAATTATTCTATCGTAGTTTAAAAATCGAGTACTCCGCTCAAAATTCATATTTACACAATGTATTTTATCATTTCAGATTTAAGTTCAAAATACTCTTTGGCTGAAACATCGAATATTATATCTACTAAGTCGTCGTCGTCGTCGTTGTCGTCGTTGTTGCCTGTATACTACATAACTTTCAAAAGACCCAAGTTCTTTACCAGGAAAATATCTTTAAATGTGTTATCAACTTTTTTAACAGAATATGTAGTTTTTATTTCAGTCAGGAAAAATAGCTATTAAATGAAATAATAAAATTGTTGAAAAAATGACTAAGGCTAACGCAGAATATTTGAAAAATATTCTTTGTTTGAAGTAATTTTTTTTTATGACAAAATGTAATTTTTCGTTAATGTCGATTGCAGCATTGTATTCTACGGAGAATTTCACATCAAAAGCCTATTTCTTCCGATATGTTTTTCAGCATTTTCTCCACCGTTTTGTACAAACTTTGATTGAGTGCACAGCACGAGACACGCGGTGAGAACGTATTTGTTAAAGCCGGAGAAGCTTTAAGGAAAGAGAATCCACACTCATCATATGAAAGTAGTCGACATTTCGCTTTTAGTTTCACAAGCTTCATATACAACTGTAGGGAGGTACAAAAGCCGAGCGTGCAGCGTGAGGTTAATTCATAACCAAGCACGGAGCGCGAGGTGAGATTACGATCAAGCGCGAAGCGCGAGATCCTAAAAATTTATTTATATCTGACAATTTAGGTAAATCATTTGTGGTTGAAAATTCATCTTCTCAAGTTGAAATAGAAGTATTTCAGTGGAAATTATTATTTTTCGTAAGGAATTATTTATTAGCTTGAAAACTCAACACTTTGGAAGAGATACTTTTCCTGCATTGAGTAAACTTGTTCCTTGGGTAAAAATTTCACACCTTTGTCTTTTGAGAATCATCTGCTGGGTTGAGAATATTCAGCTTTGTTTATTTCTCTTATCGTAATCTCAGTTGACGATTTTCAAATGTTGCTTCCTAAAGATTAATACAGATGAATTTTACAGCTGTTTCCTTAATGTCCACCTTCTAACATCAAGTCTCATAAATCGAATTCAAACTAAGAAATGTCTAAAAATAATGCTAGGATTAGGTGTTACAAAATAAATCTTTCAATTTAGAAAAATGTTACGATTCACGAATTCAACATTTCATGATAAAAGTGTAAGAGCTCCACAAACCTGTGCTCAAAATCGTAGACTCCAAAATTGTGAAAAAAATGCCAACAACTTCCAAATGAAAATCATCCAGAATTGGGAATAACAAACTAAGAGATATATGAATTAAAAGAGACTAATTCGAGACTGTGATAAATTCAAATTTTAGAAAAATATTTTCTTTTACATCAACAAATTAACATATCCATAGTTGACAAAATCGTTCGCTTTTGGAGCTTTGAAGTGACGTATCTTGAAACAAATCGCTGCAATGTGAATTTTTCCTTATCAACCTGGCCCATTCGTGCTTCTGTCATCTTGCAATCGACTGTTGGTGGATCCATGTATCAGAACAATTTGCAAGCCATCTCAGGAGAAACTGAATATATGCTTTATCAAAATTTTAGTGCGTTTGCAGACAAGTGACGCAATTTCCCGTTTGAATCCAAAAACGAACCAAAAAAAAAAAAACATAAATATTCATTATCACCACCTTTCTCAAAGACGGAATATTAATTATATATTATAAATCCATTTTTCAACATTACTAGATATTGGGATTTCGCGTCTTCTAGGGTTAGTTTGTCACCGATACTGAAGAGAGCGCAAAAATCGTATGCAGAAAAATACATTGGGCTCATATGGCAACTTCTACTCTTCAATATCCTCTTCTTTTTGCTATATTATTCTTTTTTATTAACTGCAATTGATACCAACAAATATATCAATCTCTCAACGAACTTTTTTTCCAAGTAAAATGAATACAAAACATTTCTTTATAAGAAAGCAGTGTTCGTCGAATGATCACAATTTAAGATACGCCATGTAAATGAAGACGCCCAAACTACTTTGCAATGTTTCTTTTATACGCATCATGACTTATGTAGATGTACATATTTTTTGCGAAGGAGTATTGAAAAAATTGTGTCAGAAGATATCGATATGTCTCGATAAACCGATATCGATTGGAAAGTGTTTTTTATTTCATTCTTCGAAGACCAGTCAATGCAACGGGTATGCATATGCTGCTTATTTATTTTTGCATAGATAATCTGCACATGATTTAAAGCGATATGTGGGTGGAGCACATATATGCACTTGACTTGAGCATATGTATGCATATACTTGAGTCAAGTGTGATCTGGAGATGCTATATTCATGGCACATTTATAATGCTTGAAGCACCTTCTGTTACATCAACTTATCCGTTACTTCTGCATGGTTATAGATTACTTGCTAAGTTCCTTATTTCCTACACATATTCGTTTATTTGAAAATAGCAAGATCCCATTGTTTTGGGAATATGTCTATTAGTAGATAAATATATGGAAAGATTACAAAACGAAATGTACAAGAAAAAAAGTATCTTAGATCACGGAAAAACAGTTTTTCTCATTTATGCTGAAGAGGGATCGCGAGCAAACAACAGACGCATCCTGATCTACTTATACTCTTACATAACCATTATTTAAAAATCTTTTCATATTCAAGCAACCAAGTGTCTTCTGTTGCTTTTTTCCTTCTTGTTTGACATATTTTTCACCTTAAATGGCCATATAACATATTCACTCATTTATCTCTTCTCATTCCCCCTTTTAGCCCCAACAAATTTTTATATCTATTCCTTATCTATTCCTTCTTCCCCTGAAATCTTCAACACATCTTTTTCCTAGTTTTCTTTATCTTGAATTTCTCTCATACATTCTTCCCATACATCTTTCCCATACTCTCCTATATTCTGCACATTCTGTTCTCTTATTTCCAATACATCTCTCCTCTTACTTTGTATCCTGATCTGAATCTTGATGTTCTTTACCATCTTCTTTCTCCTTATTTCACTTTTTATTACTTTGATCCTTCTTGCATTTTGATCATTGCATACTATTTATTGTTCTTGACCCTTAAAATAACTTCCACTATGCTATTAATTGTATTTTTCTATGTTTCATGCTTGTCCCATTACTCTCCAAACCTTCATGCCTTCTCTCCCCCTCTAGTACACTTAATTGATTATTCGTTCTTTTTCTCTCACCATATATCTAGTACTCTAGTCCACACCTGGCTTTTACCGTTCTTGTTACCTCTCAATCTTTCCCTTCCCTTTACATATCTCTACGTCCTAACACCAGGCATATCAGTGTATTACGCAACACTGTCCTCCTCCAATCTTTTCTAAACCTTCTTTTTCTTATTTCTCATATCTCTACCATTACAACTGCCGTTTTTATCTCTTTCCTCATACAAGATGAACCATTACCTTCGTTTTGCTGAGTTTTGAATGTTTAGATTCAACTATTATTCATCTGAGTATTTCTCTAACCCTGTAATTAGGCCCAACATCTTTTCTTCATCCTCTTTTATCACCACTAAAACGTCAACGTATCCCAATGTTTTTTCTTTAATTTTTTTCTCAACCTCACCGTTAAAAGATTGGCACATATTCATGTATCATTCACGCCTGTTGCATTATTTTTACTGCCCTGTACTTTTCAAGCTGCACTGCTTTGATTTCTTCACTACCACCACCCTTCTTTTTCCTATACTCTATTGCACAATCGCCATTCCTCTTGCACATTTCTTAAATTTTTCTCCTTATTATTCCAGATAGATCTTGGAATTGCAATTGCACCTAAATCAAGAAGCCTTCTTATCTGTCATTAATACTAATACTTCGACTTTTTATTCACATGTTAACATCTCTTGCTCGTCCCTGACCCTTCTTCTTGTCCTCCCTTCCCAACTTTTCCTCGCTACTCCTGCAAAAAAATCTATACAATGTTTATCCCATGCAATTAAATCAATATTATTATTGATTCTTTTTCTCTTATTCTCTCTCAATTTATCACTTGCCATAACAACTCCTTCCTTCCCATCATTTTCAACCTCTTCTGCGAACCTTTTATTTTCCTCCTCGTTTTTTTTATCCAACGTTTCATCCCTTCCATTACTTTATATTCTCTTTACATTCTTACCCTACCTGTTTCTAACCTCTTTACTTGCATCTTCTCTCCTGTGCTCTCCAGTACACTTTTATCTCCTACACACAGCTTCTTGACATTCCCTTTCGTTCTGTTATTCACGTTCACATTGCCAATTCCCGTTCTATTTCCTCCACCTCAACGCGTGTTCTCACTTGCCTCAATATTCTCTATATTTCTTTTTGAGATCTTTTTTGATCATTTCTTTATATTTTTCCTATCCCTCCCTGTTATATATTTTTTATTCTTATCACTAAGCCTCCCAATATTATGCCTTTTTTCATCCTTCGGATTGCATTCAAAAGCTGACATTTGCAACCTCTTCGTAACATTTGCCGTACTATTTCACTTCCCTCTTCATCTAGCCACTGAATCAGGAATACTCTCTGTCATAGTTCCTGATTTTCTCATAAATTATCCATTCCTTCCAATCCTGCAAAATCCCAGTTGAATACTCATCCCTTCTTTGAATGCTTGTGCCTTTTTGTATCATTCTATAGTCTATACTTAGCCCACTTTTTTCTATGCTTCTCCCATTCGCCTTTACTCATATATATTCTTTTCTTCCTATCTTGAGTGATCGATCTTCCCTAGTCTTCGATCTGAAATCGTTCATCACTATATTTCTCCCTTCTTCTTGCTCTTTACAATTTCTCTTCTCCTCTTACTTTACTCAAGCTTTAACGTCCGCATTCCTACTCTCTCCAACAACAAACGTTCGGATTGAGCTTTCTATCTTTTCTAACCTACTTTTGAAACCTTCCACCATTTTCTCATCTCTGCTCCTAAGTTTGTCCATTTCCCTTTTGATTTCCTGTTCTTGCATTGAAGCGATACTTCGAAGTTTTGGGGTTTTCTGTGATTTTCAACTCTTTGTCAAATTCTATTTCAGGAGCTGGTTATAATTGATGCAATTAAAAAGATTATTCAGAGATATGCATGTATTATTGTTCATAACTATTTTCTCCTGAGCACTGCTAGAAAACTGCAGGTTTTCCTGAATTTCAAACTTTTTGTCAACTTTCCGATGCGAAAAAAGAGTGTAAAAAACTGAAAAGCATGATACCTGATAAAATCGTGTGATTTAGGAAATTGTTTCTACCTACACAAGAGCTTTCTAGTACAATTGGGACACTCGTAATTGTAGGAGGAATGGGGAAAAGGAAATGGTTCTCTGTCTAGTACAATCGCGACACTTGCAACTGTGGGAAAGTGGGGACTTTGGAGGAGAAGAGGGGGGCTTCTCTAGTATAATTGGAACATTAGTTACTATGGGCAGACTTGGGAGAAGGGGAGGGAACTTCCTAGTAAAATTGGCACACTTGTAATTGTAGGAGGACTCGAGAGTAGGAAAAGGGTCTTAGTCGAGTACAATTGCGCCACTTGCGATTGTGAGGGGACCTAGGAGAAGGAGAGAAGGGTTCCTCTAGTATAATTGGGACACACGCAACTATGGTCATACTTGGGAGAAGGGGAAGGGACTTCCTAGTACAATTGGGACACTTGTAATTGTAGGAGGACTTGGGAGTAGGAAAGGCGTCTTTGTCAAGTACAATTGCGATACTTGCGATTGTAAAAGTACTTAGGAGAAGAAGAGGGGGTTCCTCTAGTATAATTGAGACACTCGCAACTATGAGCAGATTTGGGAGAAGGGGAAGGGACTTTCTAGTATGATTGGGACACTGGTAATTGTAGGAGGACTTGAGAGAAGGAAAGGCGTCTTTGTAAAGTACAATTGCGATACTAGCGATTGTAAGGGGACTTAGGAGAAGAAGAGTGGGGGTCCTCTAGTACAATTGAGACACTCGCAACTATGAGCAGGTTTGGGAGAAGGGGAGGGGACTTCCTAGTACGATTGGGACACTGGTAATTGTAGGAGGACTTGAGAGTAGGAAAGGCGTCTTTGTCAAGTACAATTGCGATACCCGCGATTGTGAAGGGACCTAGGAGAAGAAGAAGGGGGGTCCTCTAGTATAATTGAGACACTCGCAACTATTAGCAGATTTTGGGAGAAGGGGAGGGGACTCCCTAGTGCGGTTGGGACACTTGTAATTGTAGGAGAACTCGAGAGTAGGAAAGGGGCCTTTGTCCAGTACAATTGCGATACTTGCGATTGGGAAGGGACTCAGGAGAGGAAGAGAGGAATTCCTCTAGTGTTATTAAGACACTCACAACTATAGGCAGAGTTGGGAGAAGGGGAGGGGACTTCCTAGTAGGATTGGGATACTAGTAATTGTAGGAGGACTCGAGAGTAGGAAAAGGGTATTTGTCAAGTACGATTGCGACACTTGCAACTGTGGGGAAGGGAAACTTTGAAAAACTTTGAAACTCGTAAGTGTAGAAGGACCTGAGAGTAGGAAAGGGGTCTTTTTCCAGTACAACTGTGACACTTGTAACTGTGAGAGGACTTAGTAGAAGAAGAGAGGCCTTGTCTAGTACAAGCAGGACACTCGAAATTTTGATAAAGTTCAGAAAACCTATAAAACTCATAAAATTTCGAAACAGTTTCTACATTTTTGTATATACACCTATATGTAGAATCATCCACATCATATTTAACAGTATCTATTATGATACGCAGTAAAGTAAAAGTAATTTTTATACCTAATAGTATCTATGTTGAAAACCCTGAATAAAATCCCTTGGATAGGAAAATTATATCTCCAAATGCGAGAGTACAATTTTCTGATACCTCCCCATATTTTTATTTTTTGTTGAGAAAAACTAGTTCATAAAGTAAATGATCAAACAATTGCAATGATCTTTTACATTCTCATTCTAAATGGAAAGGCACTGGTTTTTATGTGAAAATCGACCTTTGCGTATTTAATGAAATATCTACGTTTCTTAACATCTTGAATCAGAAAAACGATTTTTGGAAAGGTTTCTGTCTGTCTGTAGTCTGCGATCTGTAGACATCCAAGAAGCTTTTTAAAAAATGCACATTTCCACTCAAACTATGCGAGATGCAAGAAAATCTTTGTGAACAAAATTATTTATTTGAGAAACATCTACAAATTGATGGCAGATGATTTTTTCAATTTTTTCGGAATGGTAAAAATGTTATCATAAATTAAAAATTCCATTTTTCATAAAAACTTTGCGAGATTCAAAAAGATTGCTACATGAGAAAATTCTTTATATTGAAAAGATGTACAATTCAACTGTTGACCATTTTTTGATGAGATGTACTATAGTTTTTTATTTATTCATGATATTAATTCATGATAAAGCACTTGATAGGATAGAAAATTGGCATAATCCAGCTAAACCATAGCAGAAGAGTAGAAACACTAAGGAGCAAAATTATTAAACACAAAAAGGTCTAAAAATTTTGGTTGAATCATTTTCCAATAAGATATGAATCTCAAGGGTGAGTATTGTAATGAACATGTGTGCATTAAGGCCGATAGAGCCGTAGGTAAATTAATTTGAAACTTTTATTCATCAAGAATTGAAAACAAATTAATAATGTTCTCAAAAGAAGAGGTTTTAAACGGTTTTGAAATATTTGCATCTCTGTATTCTCATTTCACTATGAAACAAGCTAAGCACGGAGCGCGAGATATGGAAGACGCGCGCCCCAGGCGCGCTCAAACTGCCAACCGGAGCGAGCTGCGCGCGAGGCGCGCAATAAGAATGTGCCCCCGCAGCGGGCAGATTTTTATAAATGTAAAAGCGGCGGCACATACGATTGAACGCAATGTTCATGCGGCTCTTTGTGTTTTTCATGGAAATCAATATAATGCACTGTTCCAGGTTTCTGGAGATATACATACAATGATACAGTAGAACGACTTTAACCATTCTTACACGACGCTTTTGCCACAGTACTTGCCGATCGTGTAGTGTTATTGTATTCTACACTGTTTCCTGAATTTTAATTTGATTGAATAATACAATAAAACGAGAATAATTTCATTGTTTATTGCGTATTTCACATGAGACTATATAATGATGTCCACTGAACCTAAGGGCGTAAGTGCCGAAAACCGAATATTACAGGAGCCCCAAAAAATTATCCAAATATAACGTATTCAATTTCATATGAAAAAACAAGACTTCGAACGAAAAACTTAAAAATGTCACTTCTCCATAATCCGACTGGAAGTACTATGAATAAACGAAAAGAAAGAAGAAAAATTCAAGGCTTGGTGCTTTTCATAATCAATTGCACTTCGATTTCCGGTAATTTTTTCTACTGGTTTGTTGAAAAATATATTTTAAGCGTGCCGAGGGGGGTTTCTTTAATTTCAGAAATGTCCGGGGAAGGGGGTGACAGTACAGTGATCAATAATACAACAATGATTGGTCACAAAATAGTGATTGGTAGAAACTCGAATTTCCTACCCATTTCGAGAGGTGAATGCACAGTACAGTAGCCAGTCACCAACATAGGAGACGGATTGGTCAAAGAAGTTATTCGTCACACATTGGATCCTTAAAGGTGGGGGAGGGGGGTTCACTGAACTATCACAGAAGAGTGGTTAGTCATAAAAAAAGGTTGGTCAAAAAAGAACACTTGGTTGAAACTCGAACCACCTTTCCCAATCAAATATGAAAAAAGGGGGAGGGGGGGGGGATCCAACAGTATGATCCATCACAGAACAGTGATGAGTCACAGAAGAGAGGAATGTTGCAACTCGAACTACCTCACTCATTTGAGAAGAGAAGAAGGGTAACACTATGGTGACCATCCACAGAACGATGATTGATCACAAAAGAGTTATTAGTCACAACTTGAACCTCTTTCCCTATTTGAAGGAGAGAGGGGGGAGTATACTGACCTATCACAGAAGAGTGATTGTCCATAGGAATAAGATAAGTCGAAAAGGAGTACTTGGTTCAAACTCGAACCACCCTTCCTAATTAAATATGAAAACAAGGAGGAGGGGGTTCCAACAGTATGATCCATCGCAAAACAGTGATTAGTCATAGGAAAGGTAAAGGTTGCAATTTGGAACACCTTTTCCATCTAAGAAAGGCAGGAGGGCAACAATATAGTGCCCATTCGCAGAACAGTGATTGATCAAAGAAGAGTAATTGGTCACAACTCAAACCCCCTTCTCCACTTTAAGAAGGTGGGAGAGGGGGCAGTATCCTATCGCATAAAAGTAATTGGTCCCAAAGGATAGATTGTTTGAAAGTCAAACCCTCTTTCCCAATTGAATATGAGAATAGGGGGAAAGGGGAGTACCAGAATTGTGATCAATTACAGAATAGCGATTGGTCACAAAAGAGTATTAGGTTACAAACTTAACCCCATTTCCAATTTCAGGAGGTCCCCTTATAGTGACCAATCATAAAAAAGTGATTGGTCGAAACTCGAATCACCTATCACATTTGAAGAGAGGTTGTGGAGAGGAAGCAGAGAGAGAGAGAGAGAGAGAGAGGGAGGGGGGAGAGGGCTAGTTTCAGCGCTAGGGTTGAAACTTCCGAAGTTTCAACTCTGGGGTTGGAGCTTTGCGTTCCAACACGCTCTACGAGCACTGAAAATCGAGTTTTCAATAGGGGCGTTATGAAAAATAATATGCATTACTATTTATCCAACGTTAATTTTATTCTTGAAGATAGGAAATTTTTCGGGATAACTATTCACACTTGTTGCATTGACATTAAATATTATTATTGATTTTTTTACACTTTGATCTTTCTGCGCTATTAACTGTTCATAATCAATTTGTGAACTCTTCGCAAACTCCTTAATAACGATCCGCGGTTGTTATTTTTAATGTTGATGTGATAAAAAAGTTCCCTCGTCTTATTAGAAGCATCCGTCTAATCGTTTTGTACCTTATCATTTTATAAAAGCACATTATTTTCTGAGTAAACTAAACCATTCTTGTTCTTCTATTTTCTTCTAAGCTGAAAATAGAGATCTGTATTTCTTTATTGAATAATCAATGTTTCGTAGATGACTCGTCTTCTTTCATAGAAGGTTGATTTCTCTTGGTAAATATTCAATCTTTTTTTGCAGTTCTAAACTCAAAAATTATCTTCAAAATACATCTTCCCACACTGTTATGGTAGATAATTAAACTATTCCGTTCCAAAGGACCTACTTTGTTGATAATTCAGAATCCCGTATAAAAATCAGATTGTTCCACAAAAAAATTCTTTCCATTTGATAGAAATTTATTCTTTCCAGTGGAGAATTCGAAAATTTCGGTGGAATCAGTTTCCAGCTTGACTGAAGAAACTTTTTGGTTCAAAAATGCGAATCGTTTGTTGAGAATATAAATATTTTATCATAATTTATTTTTTTTTGTAAAGAACAATCTCTTTTGTTTAAAATTGATATTTTGGGTTGGAAATTTTATTGTTGTCTGAAATATTCTTATCTCCTGATAGATACTATTTTTTTTGTTAGTGGAAATTCAAAATATTCGATAAAATTTGTTTCCTGTATAGCTGAAAAAACTTTTTTGTTGGGAAAGCCAACTCGTTTCTTGCATATTTTGCTATGAATTCATATATTATGTTTGCAACAATCCTTCTTGGTAAAAATGCACATTTTGCACATCCTATTGTTATCTAAAAAATTCTTCTCTCCTGGTAGATATTTTCTTTCTTTTAATTAAGGCAGTGTATATGCTGCCGGTACCGGCAAAGAACTTTAATGCCGGTACCGGCAAAGAACTTTAATGCCGGTACCGGCAAAAAACTTTACTGCCGGTGCCGGGAAAAAAATTTAATGCCAGTAACGGCATAAAAGTTATGTGCCGATTTTTCCAATGCAGGACTGTGCGTGTTCATTATTATTTTTATGAAAGTACGCGGACTACTAAGCATAGTATACTGCATTTATTAATTTACATGCGTCAATTATATTGAATTTT